>MU089880.1:0-68546 GCA_014858505.1 Corymbia citriodora subsp. variegata
GAGGGCCGACCTCGCCAGATCTAGCGAGGTCACCCTCGCCCACGGCCGGCCACCGGCGACGCCCATAGAGGGCTGGGCGAGGGTCGCCCTCACTCGATCCGGCGAGGGACGAGCGAGGCCGTCTCTCGCCATGAGGAGGCCGCCTCGCGGCCATCCGCGAGGTCGGCCCTCGCCCGCGGCCGACGAGGGGCTCCTCGCCCTCGTCCGCGGCCGACGAGGGGCTCCTTGCCCGTGGCCGACGAGGGCCGACCTCGCCAGATCTAGTGAGGTCGCCCTCGCCCGCAACCAACGAGGGGCTCCTCGCCCGCGGCAGACGAGGGCCGACCTCACCAGATCTAGCGAGGTCGCCCGCGGCCGACGAGGGGCTCCTCGCCCTCGTCCACGGCCGACGAGGGCTGCCTCGCCCTCGTCCGTGGCCAACGAGGGCCGACCTCGCCAGATCTGGCGAGGTCGCCCTCGTCCGCGGCCGGCGAGGGTCGACCTCGCGGATGGCCGCGAGGCGGCCTCCTCAGGGCGAGAGATGGCCTCGCCCGTCCCTCGCCTGAGGCCAGTGAGGGTCGCCCTTGCCGGATCGGGCAAGGGCGATCCTCGCCCAGCCCTCTGTGGGCGTCGCCGATGGCCGGCCGGCCGCCGGCCACCGGCGATGATGAAGAAGATAAAACAGAAGGAAAAAAGAAGAAAAGAAAAAGAAAAAGTGAGAAATGACAAAAATGTCCTTGTTCCGGTCGCCGGAAAATCAGTTTTCGCCGGCCGGCGAGCTTAGGCCCTTAACTAAAACAAGGTTGGGCACTTTAGGCCCTTATTTGAAATCATGTCCATTTTGAGCCCTTTTTTGAGAAAACGAGGGCATTTCGGGCCCTTAATTGGAATTTTCCCTTTTAATGCAGAACGTGTGGAGAGAGTGAAGCTGCAATTTGATTTCTCGAGACAGATTAGGCTCCCAGTAGATTTAGTATTTCACATTTGTAAATATTTTACTGTGCTCATTGCGTTGGAAGTCTAATTTGTATGAGTTTTGGCAGTATATATACACAACTATTACTTTCTATAACTCAACTCATTTTGTGATTGTTGATTTTATGGTGTCACTTGCTGTTTAAGGCCACATTGTTTGTGTCATATGAATTTGTTAATTTTTCTTTCCAAACAAGGGGAGTGCGGGATCAAAGAAATCCATACGATTAACACGCTATCCTTTCAACACATGATATGCAATTAGAATCTGAACTGTCCATAGAAGTCACCTCAAAATAAGAGAAACTATTTCACCTTCGAAATCTATGTAGGTGCTTGCTTTTGAGTTTTGTCCGGTCAAAGAAGAATTAGTGTTCTGTGTTTGCTGTGATTTTTTTCTTGTCTAATGTCTCTTAACAGTGGCTAATGAAAGTTTGAAGAATGGCGAGCTTTAACCGTCTTCATAGCCCTCGATATAGTATGACAGTCTTGAATAAGATCTATGAACTCAAGATTTTTCATAAAATGTATGTCCACTTTTGTTTAATCCTTTTTTCTCCGTTGCCCCATCATAGAGCCATGTCTTCTCATTAGATCGTCTACTGTCATCGTTCCGCATATCGTAGCAGTCTCAATCTCAAAAATCATGGCATCTTTAATGTGCTCCCGCCCTTATTGCACAATGGGTCATTAATAACATCTGGAACAGAGGAAATAATAAGGAATTGCAGATCTTGTTCCCTTCCGAGCACGGTGAAAGCATCCGTGCAACCATCTGGTCCTCTAAATGGCTCAGTCTCAAATTCCAGCAACTCCGCGAGCAAGTCCCTAACATTCAGCCCCAAGAGGTTCTAATAGCAAATTATGCCTTTGATTGCCTGTAATTGCTAGACTAACAAACATGACAATGGGTAATTGGGTGACATCATCAGCTAATTCTAATCTAAGGCCATGTCTTTGTGCCATATTTCTACTGAGATATGTTTACCCTCAGTCAGAGCTTCTATCGTTCTCGAGAGATTTATGCTTGTTTGTAATTCATCATGGTCATGTATACTTTATCACTAATTTTATATAAAGCAAGGCAATGATATATAAAATCTAAAAATATATTCAATGGATGATTGTGGTCTTCTCTTTCTGTGATTTGAGGACTAGGAGTACTCTTATGCTTCTATAGTTCTCAAGAGATTTATGCTTGTTTGTAATTCATCATAGTCATGTATACTTTATCATTAATTTTATATAAAACAAGGCAATGATATATAAAATCTAAAAATATATTCAGTGGGTGATTACGGTTTTCTCTTTCTATGATTTGAGGGCTAGGAGTACTCTTATGAACCGTAGAATGGCTCCCGTTCGTCAATTTAAAAGATTGGGAAAAAGTCTAGATAAGTCGTAATTTCCTGTTGTTGGGAGAAGATTACTTGCCCACTTCAGAGTCTCCCCCACTATCTTTCTAAATAATACATATTTTTCAACCATAGCTCAAAGACCTGGTCGAGTGCATTGACCATTAAGAGGCAACCTTTTTTTTTTTGACGGAAAGAGGCACGCTTCTGATCATAGTCAAATTGATTATTTTGCATTTTCTACGTTGTCATAGTTGAAATGGCCATCTCAGATTCTCAAGTCAGTGGAAGACTTGGAAGACTTCTTTCGAGTCCAGGAGTGGCTGGTCCTTTGCTGAAGGGGGACTCAATGATGAAACGCAACATCAGCTTCACTTACACGGCATGCATTCCCATCATAAGTATAACAAGTGCCTCAAATTTTCCATAATACTTTAATGGTTATTCCATTTATTGCTTATAATATGAGTAAGAATTGATGTACGCCTTTTATTTTCTTAACCCGCAGTGGTTTCTTATGGAGAAGGAATGCAATTCAAGAAATATAAACAACTAATTTACGTATGGCACAAACAAATACCAAGTAACAAGATATGATCAAATGAGTTTTAACTTCGCAGTTGATATTATTTTCGGATCACTTACTAGTGTTTTGACTCATTTTCTTTACTTGGTATGTACAATAGAATTTCATCCGTTTGTGACTTACCTATCTAATATAACATTTATTGTTGAGGGAAAAGGGAGTACTTCGTTTTATTTTGCTCTGTGTATTTTGAACAGTGTTAATCTCAAAATATTAATAAACGGTCCATAATATAGAACTCAGTCTCGAGGATCAGTGTTTACTGAACTTCTACAATACAAAATCTGATTTTCTGATGCCTTACATGAACATATTTGCCTTCTCCTTTTCAGTCACCTTTCAAGTACATTGAACGTGTACATATTTATTTTTTGCATCTCTTACTTACATCATGGTTTCTTAATGACTTAACATGGCCTGTGCATCATCGGGTTCTGAGATGTTTTCAAATCCTGCTTAACCGTTGATATTAGCGCTAAATATTGGAAATAGGAAACAGTTGCTTGGGTGGTTTCTTGTTTTTCAAACTCCTTGATATCAATGAGTTTCATCTTCCTTGAAGAGTGCTTGTTTGTTCTGTTACTGGTTGGCTTGCTGTACAATATGGAAAAAGGCTGGCCCGACTTGCATTTATGTTTATAAGTAGTTTGAAAAGCCATTTTTTGTCACATTGGCATTTTGAATTCTGTTACTTCTTGTTATTTCAGGATCTTGTTGAATATTGTACTTAGCAGAAAAGAGAGAAACGTATGCTCAGCAATGTAAAATGAAAGGGGGACAGCGGATTGTAGGTAGTGAGGGGGGAGTTAAAGCAAGTGGCAATTCAAAATGCTGCTGTTGATCTCTTAATCATCCTGAATTTATGATCTAAGATGTGCATTGAGTATATCTGTAAGTGTCCTAGTCCTAGTCCAAATTAACAAAATGAGAGGGAATAAAAAACGGAACTAGTTTAAAGTCCTTTTATTGCAGAACGTATGGAGAGAGTGAAGCTGCGATTTGATTTCTAATTACAGAGTAGTCTCTCAGTAGATATATATTTCACATACTTAAATAGATTTTTTTTTAACACATACCTAAATAGTTTGCCGTTCTCATTATGGTGGAAGTCTAATTTGTATGAGTTTTGGCAGTGTGATAGATAACTAATACTTTCTATAACTCAACTCATTTTGCGATTGCTGATTTTATGGGATCTCTTACTGTTCGAAGCCACATTGTTCATATCATATGAAATTATTAATTTTTCTTTCTAAACAAGGGGAGTGCGGATCAAAGAAATCTATACAGCTAACACACCAACCTTTCAACATATGTTATGCCAATTAGAATATGAATTGTACATAGAAGTTACCTCAAAATAAGAGAAATTATTTCACCTTCCAAGATAATGTGGGTGCTTGCTTTTGAGTTTTGTCCGGTCAAAGAAGAAATTAATGTACTGTTTTTACTGTGATTTCTGTCTCTGTCTAATGTCTCTTAAGAATGGCTAATGAAAGCTTGAAGGATAACAAGTTTTCACCCTCTTCAGAGCCCTCAGTTTAGTGTTGCAGTATTGAATAAGACGTACTACTTATGATTTTTCCATAAAATCTATGTGCGTTTTTTCCTTTTTGACTCCTCTTTTCCTTGTTGCCCCCTTATAGAGCCGTATCTGCTCTTTTTACAAATTTGAATCAAACAGAAAGATTTACGAAATGAAAAGATGAACAAAAACTAATGCAGCATAAAAATAAAACTAAGCCAACCCTTTTGCATAAAAGTTAATCCAAAAAGAATATGGATTACAGATAGCATAAATACATTTGGTTGCTAATTAATTTAATCATGGCTCATTTGTATTTTGTTCACATACACACGCACATATCACTCTCATTCGTGCACATGGGCACATGACTTTATTTTCTTCTATGCTTTGCTTTTATCTAGTAAAGGTGCAGTACCCACTTATTTCAATGTCTTTATTTGACTATTCTGAGTGTACATCCATCTATTTAATTGATCTTTCATCTTTTTTTTGTTCTGATTGTGTTGATATTTTTTTCGATACATTTTTTGTTATAACGGGTGTTCCTCATTTCCACTTAAAAACAGATGTATAAGAGAGTTTAAAGTTGGAGAGACATATGCCCACCATAAATGGGCTTATTGATGGAAGTCTGCACAAGCAATGCATATGGATGAACAAGCAACTATGAACAACCTCCGTACTTAAAATTTAGCCTTGAAGCTATGAGTCAAATCAAAGAACATGAACAATTACGTGGGAGATTCTTGCCAATTTCCGACATGAATATACATAAAAGGATAATGTATATTATATTGAAGGTACGATAAAGAAACATACATAAAAGGAGAATGCCAAGCCAGTGCGCTAGTGCTCCATACAGAAGGCATGCCTAAAATCAATTTAAAGTATTGGCGTCAGGCACTATGAATGGCCGAGTAGCAAAATATTTCCATTGCGAACCAATTGTTGCTGCCTATAAAAAGCTTCTCCGTTGCACTCTCCCTCGAAAACTCACTTCAGTAACCAAAAGAACAAAAACAATCACATCTACGCTTAAATATATGGTGATGGAGTGCTGTAGAAAGTATTTGAGAGTTGAGATTGTCAAACTTTGACTTTCCCAGAGATATTATTAAGTTGATATACTTGTGTACCAAATTATGGGTGAATAAATTAATTATATTTACAACGAAAAACGCAATAATGTAATATCTTCTATATTTGATAATTAATTGGCTCTTTACAAAGGAGTCAATTATATAAAAGATAATTGGCAAAGGAAGTAGGAAACGCAGGGAGGAAAACAATCATAGTACTAAACATGTAGAATAATGAGGGTGCCACATTTTTGTTTTGTTCTTCTGATTTTTGGTGGATTTCGTTTTCAGTGGAGAAGCTTTTATTGGCAGCGGCAAGCAATTCAAGCGTTGAAATTTCGTTCTGCTTGGGCCATTCATGCACTATACACATCTAAAAAGACACTGGCACTAAGTTTGGCCTATAGACCCATGCTTGGCAAAGCGAAAGTCTTAAGATGTGGATTGAAATTGAAATAATTATTCTAGAAGTAATACTTTATCCATTGATAAGACAAAATGGTGAAACTGAATCATTTTTGTCTTAATACAATATTGCCTAGACCACGTTTAGATAGCGCAGGAATAATCTAAACATTCCTCAAAATTATTCGATGAATTCAGTATATGAATTAAATTAAATAGGAACTGTTGGATATGAGAGATCTATATGGAGTCTACTATCTTTAGTGGTTTGCATGCAATTTGATACATACATCCGCTTAATAACTTCTCAAATGTTCATCTTCCTTTGATTCAGCTTATTTCTTCAAATAGTAGTAAACGAGTGGCGGACCAAGAATTCAAGGTTAGGCAAACAAGACAAAAAATATTTCACCGAGATATCATTATATATATATATATATATATATATATATATATATATATATATATATATATATATATGGGAATTTTTTCCCTATTATTAGGGAACTTTCGGACTTGAGGGTTGAGGGCACCACTGACCACAGAGGTCTGCAATATCTATAGACCGCCTTATCAACCGCACATTGAGTAAGACTTTACACTAACACAGCCTTGGCCTCTAAAGTCATTTTGAGTAGGGGCTCTGTGAAACGAATGCGACATCTGCTCCGTGCTTACCACGAGTTTGACCACTCAGTCACATGTCAAGGCTCTTGCATCATCTTCTTCTTTTGCCCTTTTTCTGAGAGGAACTTGCTTAAAATATAGTCTTCCTACGTGAAGACTGAAACTTTGATTCGACGAACACGTTGGGATCACTGATAATGGCCTATAGATGAGTTCATTTGGCGACGACTTCTTTTGAAGACTTGGCCTCATCCCGCTAGCTTTTCTTTCTGTATTCATAGTCCGATTGCGCATCAGCTAATCTGGGTTTACATGTCAAAGTCTTTTGCATAATTGCGTTGCGTTTTTGGCGTGTACAGACCATCTCCATGGACTCCATGCTTTGGACAAAAAAGACAAGAAAAATGAAATGCACCAGCACTATAGTGCTCGCATGCCTCAAACATTGATGAATTGTTACTCTCTTATCAATAGTAATTAGTACTTCACCACATTAACATGTTTCAATGATATGACGAAATGGTGAAAAACAAGTAGCTTTCATTCCATCAAGCAATATACTTCAGATAGGTAGATGTCATAGAAAGGGATTAAGCATGAGAAGTCCGAAAAATTATCTTGAGAGTACAACTGATAAGTCATTTAATTTCCTATTGTCAGGAGAAGATTACTTGCCCAACTTCAGAGTCTCCCCCAAATGTTTTGCCTAAATAATACAGATTTTTCGACCATAGCTCAAGGGCCTGGTTGAGTTCAAGAGGCACGCTTTCGATCATAGTCAAATCGATCATTATGCATTTTCCATGTTGTCAAATTTGAAGTGACCATCTCAGATTCTCAACTTAGTGGAATACTTGGAAAACTTCTTTCGAGTCAAGGAGTGGTTGGCGTCTTATGCTGGACGTGGACTCAATGATGAAACGCAACATATACCTTCACTTGCACGGCGTGCATTTTCATCATAACTATAACAAGTGCCTCAAATTTTCCCTAATATTTTGTTGATTCTTCCATTTATTGCTTATAATATGATTAATGATTGATATACGCCTTTTACTTTCTTAACCTTCAATGGTTTCTTATGGAGAAGGAATGCAATTCAAGAAATTTAATCAACTAAGTTACGTACAGTACAAACAAATACCACGTAAAAAGGTATGAGCCAATGAGTTTTAACTCAGCGGTTGATATCATTTTTGAGTCACCCACCAGGATTTTGACTGGTTTTCTTCACTTGGTCTATGCATGAGAATTTCATCCATCTGCGACTTACCTAATCTAATATGGGATTTATTGTCGTGGGAAAGGGAGTACTTCGTTTAATTTTGCTCTCTGAGTATTCTGAAGTATACTGTTGTGCTTTGTTTGAAATGATTGATGATAGTTTTTTATCTAAGCAGCATGTTAATCTCAAAATGTTAATACACAACTCAGTCTCAAGGATCAATTGTTATTGAACTTCTAGAATACAAAATCTGATTTTTTTGATGCCATACATGATCATATTTGCCATGATCTCACCTTCCGAATTCTGTATTTCTGTCTCCTTTTCAAGTTACCTTTCGAGTACATTGAATCACGTGCATATTTATTTTTTACGTCTCTTACTTGCATCATGGTTTCTTAATGACCCTGTGCATTGTCAGGTTCTCAAATGTTTTCAAATCCTGGTCAACCGGCAAGATTAGAGCTAAACACTGGAAATAGGAAACAGTTGCTGGGGTGGTTACTGGTTTTTCAGCTTCGTTAATTTCGATGAGTTTCATCTTCCTTGAAGCGTGCTTATTTGTTTTCTGGCATAACTATCTTTTACTGGTTGGCTTGCTATACAATATGGGAAAATAGCTTGGTCTGACCGTGATTTATGTTTATAGATAGTTTGGAAAAGCCATTTTATGTCACTTTAGCATTTTGGATTCTGCTAACAATGTTATTGCAAGATCTTTTTGGATATCGTACTTAGCGGAAAAGAGACCAACGTTCGCTGAGCAACGTAAAATGGAAGGGGAATAGGCGAATGTAGTTAGTGAAGGGGAAGTTAAAGCAAGAGGCAATTCAAAATGCTGCTGCTGATTAATCATTCTGAATTCATGATGTAAGATGTGTATTGAGCATATCTCCAAGTGTCCGCTCAAATTAACAAAACAAGAGGGACTAAATAATGGAACTAGCTTAGAGTCCTTTTATTGTAGAACGTGTGGAGAGAGCGAAACTGCAATTTGATTTCTAATTGCAGAGTAGGCTCTTAGTAGATGCGTATTTCACATACCTAAATAGTTTTTTCTTTTTTTTTGGGCGAACACATACCTAAATAGTTGTCAGTTCTCATTATGGTGGAAGTCCAATTTCTATGAGTTTTGGCAGTGTGAATATACAACTAATACTTTCTATAATCAACTCCTTTTGTGATTGTTGATTTTATGATATCTCTTGCTGTTATATCATATGAATTTGTTAATTTCCTTCCAAACGAGGGGAGTGCGGATCAAAGAAATCTATACAGTTAACACACTAACCTTTCAACATATGTTATGTCAATTAGAATATGAATTGTACATAGAAATTACCTCGAAATAAGATAAATTATTTCACCTTCAAAAATTATGTGGGTGCTTGCTTTTGAGTTTTGTCCTGTCAAAGAACTTAATGCACTGTTTTACTGTGATTCTTTCTCTGTCTAATGTCTCTTAACAGTGGCTAATGAAAGCATGAAGGATAACAAGGTTTTACCCTCTTCGTACCCCTCAATTTAGTGTTGGAGTCTTGAATAAGATGTAAAACTCGCGATTTTTCCATAAAATCTGCGTCCCTTTTTTCCTTTTTACTCCTCTTTTCCTTGTTGCCCCCTTAGAGAGCCGTACCTGCTCTTTTTACAAATATGATTCAAACAGAAAGATTTACGAGATGAAAAGATGAACAAAGATAACACTGATCCAGCTAAAATATAAAATTAAGCCAACCCTTCTGCAGAAAAGTATATCCGAAAAGAATATGGATTAAAGATAGCAAAAATATATTAGATTGTTAAGAAATTTAATCATGGCTCATATATATTTTGTTCACATACAAACACACGCACGCAACTCTCTCTGTTTCTCTCTCATTCGTGCACATGCGCACATACGACTTTATTTTCTTCTATGCTCTGCATTTATCTAATAAAGGTGCAGTACCCACTTATTTCATTGTCTTTATATGATTATTCTGAGTGCAACTCCATCTATTTCAACCATATCATTTGATTTTTCATATTTTTTTTTTCTGATTGTGTTGATATTTTTTTTAATACGTTTCTATTAAAATGGGTGTTTCTCATTTCACACTTAAAACAGATGTATAAGTGAATTTAAAGTTAGATGAGCCCACCTATAAATGAGCTTATTGGTGGAAGTCCGCACAAGCAATCCATAAGGATGAACAAACAACTATGAATGACCTCTGTACTTGAAATTTAGCCTCGAAGCTATGAGTCAAAGTCAAATGACATGAACAATTTACGTGGGAGCTCACGACAAGAAACAAATGGATACTATGTTGAAAGTAGGATGGAGAAATATAGATAAAAGGAGAGTGCCAAGCCGCTGCGCTCGTGCCCTAGATAATAAAAGAAACGTTTAGATGGCTTAACATCCTGCATTTTTCCAACCCATACAAAAGGCATATATAAAATCAATTTAAAGTATTGGGGTCAAGCGCTAAGAATGGCCAAGTAGCAAGATATTTCCATTGCCAGAACCAATTGTTGCTGCCTATAAAAAGCTTCTCCGTCGCACTCTCCCTCGAAAACTCGCTTCAGTAACCAAAAGAACAAAAACGCAGAAAATCATGGCGGCCTTACCATTATATCTGCTGCTTACTTCGATATTCCTACTCTCTCTCTTTCCTACTAGGTTTGCTGAGGTACTATGCCATGCGGATGAGAGCTCTGCCTTAATGGAATTCAAGAGAAGTTTCAAAACCAACAGGACAGATTGGCGATGCATTCATCCAAAGGTCCATTCCTGGTCACAGGATGGAAGTGGGGATTGTTGTTCGTGGGACGGTGTCGAATGTGATGAGGTGACCGGCCAAGTGATCGCACTCAACCTTAGTAGCAGTTGTCTCTCGGGCATCATGAGTCCCAACACCACTCTCTTTCGACTTGTTCACTTGGAGTCGCTCAATCTTGCTTTCAACGGCTTCAACTTTTCCTCCATCCCATACGGCTTCAGCAATCTTTCGAGGTTAAAACACCTTAATCTCTCCCACTCCGATTTTTTCGGTGAAATTCCTCATGATATCTCACAACTCTATGAGTTAATTTCTCTGGATTTGTCCTGTAATGAGAGCGTGCCACTTCATTTGCCCAACATGAGCGACTTCGTTCATAACTTGACTGGGCTAAAAGAACTTGATCTTTCTGATGTAAACTTGTCATCACGTTTGCCTTCTATCCTAGCGAATTTCTCTTCCCTAACATGGCTTGGGCTTAGTTCTTGTGGATTGAATGGAGACTTTCCAGTTAGCATTTTTCAGCTGCCAAACTTGGAAGTCCTTCACGTTGATGGCAATTTCGACCTTTCTATGTTTTTTCCCAAACCGCACTGGGGCTCTCCTATGCTAAAAGAACTTGATCTTTCTGATGTAAACTTTTTATCACCTATCCCTCCTATGCTAGCGAATTTCTCTTCCCTGACATGGCTTGGGCTTAGCTATTGTGGATTGAATGGAGACTTTCCGGTTAGCATTTTTCAGCTGCCAAACTTGGAAGTCCTTCATGTTGATGGCAATTCCAACCTTTCTGTGTTTTTTCCCAAATCGCATTGGGGCTCTCCATTGAAATCCTTAGACCTTTCCAGGACCAACATCTCGGGAGAAATACCCACTTTGATTGGAAATCTTAGCCTCTTGAATGAGTTAATCGCCTACAATTGCTATTTCTCAGGATCACTTCCCTCTTCACTGGGTAATCTTTCTCATCTCACCTATCTGGACCTTTCTGACAATAACTTGCAAGGTCAAATCCCCGTTTCCTTTGCTAATCTTACCCAGCTATCGTTGCTATATCTCAATTCCAATAACTTGAGTGATACTTTGGAATGGGTGGTCAACTTGACAAAACTTATCGGCTTGGACCTTTCAGGTAACAATTTCTTTTTCGTTATATTAGATGCACATGTGATCTCGCGTCATCTATGCACTAGCCCACTCAGTGGACGACAAGTGATATTATGGGGCCACTCCCTTTACCGGTTTGGTTGGATCTCTTTCTTCTCTCTCTACAGCTCCATGGAACCACCGATCTTTCGTGCTCCACCGCTGCTTGCTGCCTCCCTGACCACACACCAAAACCCCCACCGCGATGGTCACAAGCAAAACTACCATCGTTGCCTCAAGAGCTTTGAGTTCGGCAAGGGCCTGAGCCGGAAGGCCTTCTAGCTACGCAAGTTCAGCCAGGTCCTGAACCATGGATAGCTTCATCAACTTCTTCTCCCTCAACTTCCTCAATTTTCTGACCGAAAAAAAAAATTCCTCAGTTAATCCCCATGACGTCATGATCTCGATGCTCACATCTTGTCCTCCCACAACCTCCTCAAATCCCCAATTTTCAAATTCACGCTCTCAATGTACCTGAAGAACTCAGCCCACACGCTGATCTTCAATAGAACACGCGAGTGGTGGCCATCGATGAGGCTCGATTTCACCAATTAGACGAACTGCTCGACGAAGTAGTATATCCCCTCGCCGCCATAGGGGATGAGGGAAAGGATCAGGTCTTGCTTGGAGTCGAGGTGCGAGGCTCGTAAAGTGTTCACGTCCTGGACAAATTAGCCCAGCCGGAAGGCCTTTCCACTTAGGCCGACGCTGGACTCGAAGCTCTTGAGGTGGTGATGGAGGGGTGGGGTTTTGGGCAGGAGGGAGGAGGATAGGATGATCTTTGTGGCACACCTGGAGATCTTGAGGGTGTCGTCGAGGTAGGCATTGAGGTGGAGGAGGAAGTCCCTGTCTCTGGTTTTTCTTGTGGCCATCATGGCAGGGGTTTTGGTGGTGGTCCGGGAGGGAGGGAGCGAGCAGCAGTGAAGAGATTAGTGGTTCCAAGGAGCTGTAGAGAGAGAAAGGAAGAGATCCAACCGAACCAACAGAGAGGAGAAGAGGGAGAGAGACTTTCCAATTTTTTGACGGTGGCCCCTCTAGTGCCATATGTCGCCCACTTGAATGGGCTAGTGCATAATAGCGTGGTATCACAATCATGCCTTATATTTTCAGGCGATGAGATTATTTAACCAAAGAGAAAAAAGGGAATTGAAATTGATGGTGTAACTAACGCTTGTTTGTCTTGTGTATTTTCTGACCTTTTGTTTGGTAGGTAATCAGTTAAGCGGTGGATTTCCATCTTCATTTGAGAACCTGAAGCAATTGCGGGAGTTGGGTCTTTCTCTCAAAGACTGGCATGGTAATATTCCGAGCACATTGTGGAATCTGAAGGATCTTGAATGGCTTTCCTTGGATTCGCTTAATCTCAATGGCACTCTTGATGCAAATGATCTATTTAAACTCAAGAGCTTGGAAGGCTTATATTTGTTTGGCAGCAATATTTCGTTTGCCAAGACATTCATCGATGCCACTTCATCCAACCTTGCCTACTTATACTTGGAGTCATGCAACCTGACCGAGTTCCCATAGTTTATAGGCTACTTGAGCAAATTGGTGCATTTAGAACTACCACACAACAAAATCGGAGGGATCATTCCTAGATGGATGTGGAACAAATGTAGAGAATCTCTCAACTTCATAGATCTTTCTAACAATCTTTTAACCGGCTTTGAAAACAACCAGACCGATCTTCCTTTGCCAAAATTGAGGTATCTTGACATTAGTTCTAACTTGCTAAAAACGACCCTCCCTATCCCACCTCCCTTGGTCGAGCAATACGACATCTCTGATAATGTCCTATCTGGGGAAGTTTCAACGTCCATTTGTGAAGCGAGATATCTCCTCATGCTTGATTTGTCCACTAATACCCTGAATGGCGCAATTCCTCCTTGCTTGGGAAGTACGGGTCCTTTGGAATTTTTGAACCTTGCAAGAAATAAATTTGACGGCATAATTCCTCGCGTTTACCCAAATGGGTGTGCATTGAGGATGATTGACCTAAGAGGAAACCAACTAAGAGGGATTGTTCCAAGATCTTTAGCAAATTGTGGAATGTTAGAGTATTTGAATCTTGGTGACAACCAAATTAACGATACATTCCCATTTTGGCTATTGGAATTGGCCTCCCTAAAAGTTATTGCCTTACAGTCTAATATGTTCCACGGACCCATAGAAGATAGTCTAAGCCAGCCTAACTTCACCAGTTTACAGATAATGGACCTGTCCAACAATGGCTTCAATGGTGAACTCCCTTCCAAGTTGTTAAAGAGTTGCCACGCCATGAAGGTCATCGTCAATCAAAATCAGTTGGCATATTTGAGTATTTATCCATTGGTTAATGCATCTCTTGCTCGATTTGTAAGAAGAATGACTTATGCAATGACCTTGATGAATAAGGGCATGAAAATGGAATATGCGAAGATTCCGGATGTCCTTGTGTGGATTGACCTCTCCAATAACAAGTTTGAAGGGTTCATTCCCGAACTCATCGGAGATTTGAAGCCACTTCGTATGCTCAACCTTTCAAACAACTGTCTCAATGGTACCATCCCTCCTTCGTTGGCTAACCTCACAATACTCGAATCACTGGATCTTTCCTGGAACAATCTTGTGGGAGAGATTCCTCAACAATTAGCCGGCCTCACATTTCTTTCGGATTTCGATGTCTCTCACAATCGTCTATCGGGACCCATTCCACGTGGAACGCAATTTGACACGTTTGGGAGCAATTCATTTGTGGAGAATGATGGTTTGTGTGGAAATCCCTTGCCAAATAAATGCACAAATGGTGATAATGTTCCACCACCACCATCATCTTTCAAAGTAGATAATGAAGAAGACTGTCTATTCGACTTGGATTGGAGAATCGTGCTAGGTGGTGCCGGAGGTGGGTTTTTGGTCGGTATTGTGCTAGAGAACTTCATCATTGACAAGAAAAGTAGATGGTTCTTGCACTACTCCAAAAAAATGGCAGAAGGATGGAAAAGGTGAGGAAACCTCTAGTAGACAATAAAATATGTAGCTAGGTACTTATGCTTTGTATTTGAATAGCTTGTTGAGAACAATTATACATGCATGTCTAAAGATTCTAATTTGTTTGTTTGCAAGGTTCAGTATGCTATTATGGAGATGTTATTTTCTTGCTCATGAATGTCATAGTTCTTTGGGTTCTTAGCGGAATATATGTCCATTTATGCATCGGCAATGCAAGAATGGTTTGTTGTAATATTACTAGCCAAGTGACTCAAGAATATAGAGATGTAATTGAGATGAGTAGATACTAATGACTCGAATATGGTGGACGACATTGTAAAAAAATTTGTTGTCCATAAAAAACAAGAAGGTTGCTGTAAAGATTTTCATGGTTCACAAGTAGAAAGGGCCTTGACTTAGTTCATTGAATGTATACTCAGATGGAATTTCAGTACAGAGAATTAGTAGCTAAAGTACACCTACAGTGCCAAAACTTGGCACAAGTGGATACGTTGGTACCAAAACTTTCAAAAGAAATACTTAAGTGCCAAAATCAAAGAAAAATGGGACACTTAAGTGTTAACGGTGAAAAAATCTGGCCAAATGGATGATGTGGAGCTTTTCTGGTGAGAAAAATGCAAAACGACGTCATTTTGCGAGCTACTGTGGCTAAGTAAGCAGCCCAAAACGACGTCGTTTTTGCATGGGATTCAATTTTTAATATAAAAATTAATTAAATTCAATTAAAAACTTAAAATATATATATTTTTTTTAAAAAGGGGAGAGGAGCATAGACAAGAGGGGCTCCCCTGCCTGTAGTTGTCGCCCCTAGCTAATGGGCGACGGCGATGGTCGGCGAGGGGCGCCTGCCTTCGCCCCGGCTAGACCCTCACCTTCGGTTGGCAAGGGTTGTTGGACCTTGCCCAGGCACCGGCGACCCTCACCAACCATCATCGCCGCCCCACTAGCGAAGGGCAGCAGCCATAGTCGGGGGAGCCCCTCCCACCTATGCTCCTTTCTCTTTCTTTTTTTGTTTTGCTATTTTAAGTTTTTAATTGAATTTAATTAATTTGTATATTAAAAATCAGATTTGAGCCAATACGACGTCATTTTAGCCGAGTTTAAGCTGACTTAGCTTTCCGGTGAGCCATGTTAACGATTTATATTATTTAAAAATGCCACGTAGATTTTTCGAGACCGGTCGTTGGACTTGGCATTAAAATGTCCCACTTTTCTAAAAAAATTGCACTTAAGTGTACATTTTTGAAGTTTTGGCATCAAAATATCCACTTGTGTCAATTTTTGGCATTTCAACCGTACTTCAACCGAGAATTAGCAATCCATGCCATGTCAGGATATTTATGATGACTATTTATGTTATTTTGTTTCAGTGGACAAATGTTCGGATGTGATTAATTATATAGTATTAAACGTGTCATTGTGTGTCAAATTTGAGTGTGATCGTATCAAGTTTGTGCTTTTCTCGGAAAAGTCGTATTTGTGTTCAAGTCACCAAGGAATTGCCACTTCCCATACTCTTCCAGACATTAGCTTGCAATTTAAACGAGTTACCAAGAGCATTTGAAACTATTTTTTTTTAACCTGTACGGTATCCTCCACGAAAGATATTTCATAGAGATCACTTAAGTTAAATGTAAAATTGTTAGTTTAAGGAGCATATAACTTTAAAGTAAACATGAAATCTAAAGATTCAACGATTTTAACAGAGCTTTCCTAATTTAAACATAAAAATCCAATTTATAGGATCTGAATGAGCAGGGGCCGAGGAAGTCCCCATCTCCATCCTCGTCCCACCCGTGCGAAGGGCAGGGCAAAATTGGTTATTATTAGAGCATTGAGATAAAGGTTTATATTAGAGCCGGTTCATTTAATAAGAAATGATGAAAAATATGGCAAAAGAGGAGACATAAGTTTGCAATTTTTTAAAGTTCGTCCCAATTAATGACAATAGTGATAGATTGAAACTGGCTCACAAACTTGTATTTATATGTAGGAATTACTAAGGAAAAGTTGATGATTTATATGAATTTAGAAATGACCTCTGCGTTTAATTTTTGAAAAATATAAAACTATTAATTAATACTGATCAGACTGAATATCTAAAAACATACATAAATGAACTCTTAACTTTATTCCAAATCATTGGAAATTGATTTTCTATAGAATTTTGTGATATTGAAATACATTTTTACCAAATCATCTTTTACAGAATCATGAGAAAAGATCCATATGACTCAATAGGTCATAGTGATATGGAATAATGTATTACACAAGTGAAATAGATAATTCAAATACGACATGCTAAGTTTTTATAAAAGGTTTGATGATTTCATGAAAAAATATTATGTCATTTTATGTTATATTTCAGTATGGGAGAATTTTGTCCAAAAATTTGAAAATCTATTACACTTTTGCCAATTTAGTCATACACTTTTTAATTATGCTAATTGGATTATAAATATTTTCACGTTTACTGAATCGGAAACCCCTAATGTGGATGTTGGCCTTCCTATGTGGCATGGTTAGTGTCGATGGAAATTTTTCCATTGCCTATCAATTCATGAAGAGCATATCATGGGCCTCTCCATGCTTAATGAAGGGCATGCCATAGAACAAAAATTAATGAAAATGGTAACGTTATAGGCTACTCCATCTATGCGAAACTTTGGCAAGGAAGCGTTGGCTCCACATTGTACTATGGAAAAGAGAAAGGAAAGGAAAAAATAATTGATTTGAAAACTTGGCGGGAATTACAAGATGAGCGGTGTGAACCCACAAGGGAAAGTTCGAATTTTGTCTCATAATTTATGTGTTTTTCTCAGGTAAAAGTCTTGAACTTTCAATTACTCTAATCATGTACAGCCCCTGCCACCAATTCTAAGATATTCGAGCTCACGTGCCTGTCAGACCGTTCGAGAATACGAAGTGGGAAAAAAAAAAAAAGTTGCTCTCGGGGACAAAGTTGGTGCCAAATGTTTTTCCTCAAATAATATTTAGGTTGAGTCTATAATTCAATCCACACACGAAACTTATATAAAGTGCCACATATTTTACACCTTCAAAAGACAAAAAGGTCCATGGAACCAATAAAAAGAACTAATAGAAAGTCTTGTCAAGGAGGCGAATCGCCTCCTTGTAAAGGGGGGAAAAGAGAGACAAGTAAGAAGAAAGGTTGACTAGAGAACTTGCTAGTAATATCAAAATGAGCAGTGCACCTGTTAGTTGAGCGATTCAACTTTAATATATATAATCAAATCCTTCAACTTTTCATAAAATGTTCAAGTCAAATTTAACCTTGGATATCAATTTTGATAAATTTCAACTGACGTGTTTGTTGGATTATGTTGGAGCAAGAAATGGAAAAAATTTGCCTTTGCAAGGGTGCGTTTGTTTCGGGAAAATCGTACCATTTTTGGAAAATATTTTTTAGGAAATCATTTTCATGGAAAATGATTAGTTTTCTTGTGTTTGATGATATGTGATTGAAAATGTTTTCAGGCGTTTTGATCACATTTGGAAAATGATTGAATAACATTTAAAATGGGAAGGACCTAAAGACCTGATAAAGAGGGAAAGTGTTTTCCCCTTCCCATACATAGGAATTCATTTTCCTAAAATAATACATAATATTTATGTTGACTGGAAAGTATTTTTCATTGACCAAATCGTTTTTGGAAAAACAAACAGCGAAAAGTCGGAAAAACACTTTCCGGGAAACTAATTTCATTGAAACAAACGCACCGTAAGTTCATGCCAATATGTGTCATTACAAGTTATCCAATCATTACAAGTTAAATCTTTTAGTCAAATTTCTCTAGGGATCTTTATGGAGTCTATTATCTTTAGTGGTTTATATGCAATCTGATACGTACATATTTTGGTTCGCCTAGTAACTTCTCAAAGGTTCAACTTCCTTTCGAGTAACATATCCTGTCCAAATATTCCAATTCAGCTTATATCTTCAAATAGTAATAAACTAGTGGCGGACTATGAATTCAAGGTAAGGCAAACGAGACAAAAAAAATTTCACCAAGATATCGTTTTATATAATTTTTTAGGAATTTTTTTTACCTGTTATTAAGGAATTTTCGAACATGAGGCTTGGGGGCACCACTAGCCACCAAGGTCTGCCATACCCATAAACCACTTCATTGATCACACATTGAGTAAGGCTTTACACTAATGTAGCCTTGGCCTCTAAAGTTACTTTGAGTAAGGGGCTTTGTAATAAGAATGCAACGTCAACTCCGTGCTTACCACGTATTTGACCACTCAATCACATATCAAGGCTCTTGCATCATCTTCTTCTTTTTTGCCTATTTTTTTAGGGGAACCTGCTTAAAATAGTCTTACAACGTGAAGACTGAAACTTTGATTCGATGAACACGTTGGGATCACTGATAGTGGCCTATAGATGAGTTCATCCGGCAACGACTTCTTTTAAAGATTTTGACATTATCCCTCTAGCTTTTCTTTCTGTATTCACAGTCCCACCGATCTAGGTTTACATGTCAAACTCTTTTGCGTGATTGCGTTGCGTTTTTGGCATGTACAGACCATCTCCGCGGACTCCACGCTTTGAATTAAAAAGACAAGAAAAATAAAGTGCATCAACACTACAGTGCTTGCATGCCTCAGACGTAGATGAATTCTTACTCTTATCAATGGTACTCAGTATTTCACGACATTAACATGTTTTGATGATATGATGAAATGGTGAAAAACATGTAACTTTCATTCCATCAAGCAAGCTGCCATGCATAGCTAGATGCTGTAGAAAGGGATTAAGTGCATTAGAAGTTCGAAAAATGATCTTGAGAGTGCAATTGAAATCTAAGACTCTCAAAAAGTGCAATCAAATCATATCATTGGTGCATTCAAATTCTTTCATCAATTACATCCAATTTAGCTAATGAAAAAGTCCGCATTTCTCTCGTGTGGTTATTAATGTTGACTAAAGTGCGCGATAATGATATATTGACCCCATCTCCACCTCACCTTACGGCGCTGCGCAGAGATCGAAGTCGTGGTAAATTAGACTGAGCGATTCCATGTAGACTTGATTAAAAAGACCATTGTTGGAAGTTAAGGCACCGAAGAGGCAACTTACTACCAAGGTCAAAGTAAGCGATGCGACTGGTGAATTCGTCATGGTCCACACTGTCCCATAAGCGGCAATCTCCATTATCTAGCAACTATGAGCTTGATTCGAGCTTCAGATAAACACAATGAGAATCTGCTCTGTTGGTTCTAAAATGTCTCTTTGAATAGCATCAAGGCTAAGCTCTTTCGACATGATATTTTGGCTTAGCAAAGTGAGTATGAAAAGTGAAACACTGCGATCAAAATGACCCAAGTAGAAAGCATAAGTAGTACTGAGGGTGGCAAAATAATATTATTCTCTTTTATGTTTTCCATTAGAGCAATCCCATTACTTTTATAATTGGCAATCTTTGTGAATAGGAATTTTGGTGCTCATTTTTGGATGACCATATCATCTTCACATATACAGTAGAGGTCATAGTCAGAGTCAAAGTTAAATTAAAGCCCTTAGTCTTTCCTGTGCCGCGATGAGAAATCGATTAAGGGGATGATGAGTAACGTTAGTACTAAAATAACACAATGCAGGTGGTTTTTTTCTTCTTTCTTTATTTTTTTTTTCCTTTCGGTGCGACTTCTTAGGTCTAACCTCCAAGGAAGTAATTCTTGATGTTTTCCAAGTTTTTACGTCAATGACCTACTTTTACTTTTAACTAGATCAAAAAATAAATTTAATCTACGTAAGAAAACTTACTCGAGATATCACCTAACACAAACAAAATAAAAAAAAAAATTCTAGATACTTCAAAAGTGAATTAAATGAGACATACCTAATTGGTCTAGCTGCTGATTTGCTGATGGGTCACTGTTTCAACAACATTTTCTTATAAAGCAAATCGACAATCGCCATGAGAGACCAAGTGTTGACAAAGTGGCAACTAAGATCAAGTATGGTATTGCTATGTATGGCTTGCCACAGATATTTTGCACTTTCAACATAATGAAGTTTTAAAACCTCTCTTTCACCGTCTGAAAATACCGGTTGTAGATTGTGAATAGGTATGAAATTTAAAAAAAAAAAATTGGATGGTTTAGATTGGATATACAATAGTTTAGAAGATGGGTTTATAAAGAGAAACATTTAGTCTGCCATGGGACGTTTCCGTTGTACTAATGAGAAAATGCTCATTTTTCCTATTATAATATTAATAACTGCAACCAAATTGAGGCGTTATTTTTTGTCCAAAAGGGAGAAAAATGATCACATATCATGATTGATCGTTCATGTGCAATCGTCATCGCATAGTTGGTTCATTAAAATGGCATGTTATATTTTTTGTTTTCCAAAAAAAGGCCAAAATTGAGAGACTTGCAAGAAGACTTTTGTCATTGTTGGGCTTCCGACATTTTTGCCCTTATTTTAGTGTCCAAGACCTACCTCCAATTAGATCAAAGAAACAAATTTAATCTGTTTTTGATATCTAACTCGAGAGATAATCTGTTACAAATAGCTGAAAACTTCAGATACTTTGAGCAGAATTAACAGGATGTACGGCCGCTTGACTCACTGAGTCATTATTTACATAGCTTCTTACAGATGAATCAAGCATCCACATGAGAGACCGAGATACTATACAAGTGATGATTAAGATCAACCATACCGTGTATGTATGTTTTTGTTATTGATGTTTTGCAATTTCAACATATTACCTTCATCTCCCTGCTTTTCTGTTTAAATTGACATTGAGAGTAATGAGGAAATAGGGATTTTTCTTTCAAAAGAGAAAGAACACACAAACATCCCCAAGGTATAAATTACGTCGATTCCTCAAGCATGCCGTGAAGTGAAAGTGGGTGCTGATTGGAATATAATATTTAGTAGCATACCACAATCAGGTTTGGAAGTAGCAAATGTCCAAAATTAGATCCTCTATCACAACCCAGAAGTGAAAGTGAGAGCTGATTGGCATATAATCACAACGTACATTAAAATGTAGATGGCCACTGTATATGTTACAATATATAACTATATAATATGATGTTCTAAGAAAAACAATCAGAAAGATAGAACAATCTACAAGAAAACAATGTCTACATATATAATAAATTATGAATCACACGAGTTCCCATGAAGCAAACATGGATTGAAATCGTAGCAATTTGTGACTATTTTTAGTGCAAATTAGACACATGACAATTTGCATTACTAATAAATGTCACATAAGTATCTAACTACATGCTTGCTTCCTTATGGTTCCATGCCTTCCCGATCTTTTCCACTTTTTTGCTGTTCTTTTGTAGTACAAGAATCACCTATTCTTCTCATCAATGATCAAGTTCCCTGAGACAATGCCAATCGAAAACCTGACTCTAGTGCCAATTAGCACAACTTTCCAACAAGATTGGGTATGCATCCTTCGAATTTATTATTGGAGAGGTCAATTCCCATAAGGGCATAAGGAATCTTCGAGTATTCCGTTTATGTGCCTTGATTCATTAGTTTCATTCCATAAGTCGTTTTATACCTATCAACCATTTGATGAATATCCACATAAATGGTAACTATTGCATACATACAGAAGGACGAAGGGAGCCCTGAACGTATATTCCAACTGAATTTGACCAACGATTACTTTCATGGCATGGAAACTCTACAACAACTTGGAAGGAAGTTTGCCATTGAAATTATTGTTGGAAAGGTTCATGATATGCAAATTGTTGAAGTTAAACTTGCTTCGATATATTTCTATTGTACAATGGAACATACTGGATTTCAAGATCATAGCCTTCAACTCAGTCAATATTGATAGCCACCATGGGAACCCATCAAGAATTTTATTATAACCAAGATTCAAATACTCTCGCTTTGTACAATTCACCAAAGATCTTGCGGTAGGCCCTTGCAATCGATTCTTAGTGAGGTCAATAATCTTCAACACACAACCTTTTGGGTAACCATTAAGAATCATGCTCTCAAGTTTATTTTTCCCAAGACTCAAAATTGACAAAGAACCAATGTTTCCAAGACATGAAGAAATTGTGCCATTCATTTATTGACAAATCAAGAATGACAAGGGATTTTGCTTTACAAATATATTGTATTTCTCCAAAGAGGAAGTTCTTGGATATATTGTAATAAATCATTGATAGAGGTGGACTAGGAAGTGTTGTTTTGAACAAGTTAGAACTAATGTCAAAATACATCAACTTGGGCAGTGGCAGATTGATTTGGTTGTTCACAAACCCAGTCAGAAAATTGTGAGAAAGATCAATACACTTCAAGGTCTCTCTACTACCATTCCGCATCCACATAGGAGTACTACCTCCAATTTTATTGTGTGAAAGACTTAGCCTATCCAATCTGCTTAGGTAGCCTAAAATTTTTGGGAACTCATGTAAGTTGCATGAATCTAAAGATAAAATGGAAAGTTTTGGAAGAGTGGCATTGATCTTGGTCTTACTAAAAAAAATATGTTGTTGAAGTCCAAATATAATGTTCTCAAGCTCTTGAGTTCATCTAAATCCACAGTGCCACTCAAACTATTCCAACTAAGATCAAGACACTTAAGATCCTTGAGTTTGTGTAAATCCACTACGCCACTTAAATTATTCCCACTAAAACGTAGATATTTAAGATTCTTGAGTTCCCCTAATGAGTTTGCAATTTCCCCTTGCAAATTGTTGGATGAAATGTCAAGCGAAGTCAATCAAGTCAGGTTCTTGAAGGCAGATTGAATTGGACCACTTTGTTGAACATCTACGAAATGTAAATAGACAATACTCGTTAATTTGGCCATTTATTGAATCTCATCATTTCTTTCTCTCTCTCTCTTTTTTGAAAATAAAAAGCTTTGCTAGTTAAATATTACTTGAAAGATCCAAAGAGGTGAGTTTTGTCAAGTCAACAAGCCAATGCCAAATATCACCACTGAAATTATTCACACTAAGCTCTAGATATGACTGTCGTGTGAGGTTAACAAAGGAAGCAGGGATTTGACCATAAAATTTACTTACCGAAATATCCAAAAAAGCAAGTTGAGAAAGATTACCCAATGAAGTGGGAAGTGAACCCAAGAGATCACAGTTCCCAATTGATAATACATTCGAGAAAACAAGGTTTCAATGGAAACAAGTAATTCTCTTGAAGAATTCGTGCCCCAAAGAGTTAATGATTTTAGGGAAAAACCCCACTGCTGTTCTGGAATTGAAACGTAAAGGTTGCCATTCAAACTGATTTGAGGACTTCGAGGTTTGGTAATTGAAAGATGCCTATCGGAAATTCTCTATGCAATCCACAATCTCTCAGTTTAAGCGACTTCAAAGAGAAGTTTGCGAGCACATGAGGGAATGGTGAGGGCATGTGTATACAAGAGAGATCAAGTTCTCTAAGCATAATTTAGTTTTGAAGAAAGTTGTCTACGCTAGGCATCTCGAGACGCCACCCGGGAGACAAGAGGTATGCTGGGATCCCACCCAAAAGACAAATCAAGAGAAATTAATCTAGAGAAGGACGATTGAGGTAAGAAGCGTATATAGTAAGGATGACATGATATATTGTTTTGGTTATTGGAATTGGTTAATGTATCCAAGGTAAAGTGCGATTAAGAAGCTTTTATAGATAGCAATAAACGATCCCATTCAATGAAGGCGCTACTTGCATCGCTAGTTATATGTGGATAGAGGCATTCTTACATAGAACATTAATAACATCTCTTCTTTGATAGGAACCGTGTACCAAAATATAGCATCCTCCAGACATGGATCTTGAAGAAGCAAAATCACACGTTGTCCAATTAAATTATCCAAGACATCCTCCTCATAATTGTTAACAAAAACAACAAGGTGTTGATTTAGATGGTTAGAGGGTTTGCTCATCTCCTTATGGTGGGTACCAAGCCTTGTTGGGAGCGCTCTAGAATAAAATCTTGAATGTACCAGATCAACATAGGAGAGGGTGTCCTCTACAATCACCTAGGAAACTAAACCAGCCGAGGTGTGCGAGAATTGCCTGTCCCAAATACCACTTCATTGCTTAATTAAAAATAAATAAAAAGTTGCATAGAAATGATTGGCCTGGATAACTTATACCAAAATGTAATGAACGAATGGATAAATATAATATGTGTATGTATGTATTTCATGTAAGCTTTCATCCTTAGCTATTTTCAATACAACATCGATAAATTAATTACTTGGATGAAACGAACATTTTGATTATCTAGATTGAACTCACCCGCTAACAAATGACTTGAGCTAACAAGTTCTGTATAATTAGTGTATTCTTAATACCATACCCATTAAATATCATACGACACAATTTACATTTACAGTTGAACGGTACTATATAGACTCCATGCAAAAATAAATAAATATTTGTGATTTTCAAAGATATTTTTTTCATTATTTTTATGTAAAACAAGGTGAAGATACGAAATATAAAATTACTTTCAATCGGTGACTATGATATTTTAATTTGGTGACTCCTGCTTGTCAACCTAAAAGATGGGCAACGGTCTTTTGCAAGTGTCTCGATCTTGGCCTTTCTTGTGGAAAAAATATGAGATGCCAATTTAGTGGACTGCCTACGCAATTATGATTGGCCATGAACAATAGTCAGGGCATGCAGGAGAATTCAACTAAACCTTGTAGATGCGTGACCTTTTTTTTTTTCCCTTTTGAAAAGGAAAATGCCTATTTGCTTATAACCCTTCCCATTATTTTCAAGTATATATAAAAGCGCTGTGAAACATAGGCACTGCGTTGAAATTGCAAAACATCTACGGCAAGCAAGACATATATGCATCCTATGGTCGATCTTAATAAGTCACTTTATTAGTACCTCAATATCTCATGTGGATTGTTGATTCATTTATAACAAGTTACAGAAACAATAATCTACTGGGGAGATGAGTGGCCAGACAAATTGAATGTACCCATAATTTATGTCGAAAATATCTAGATTTTTCACTTGTTTGCATGATAGGTGATATCTTCGGTCCAACTTTTCGTACAGATCAAATTTGCCTCTTTGATTTGATTGGAGGTGGGCCATTGACGATGAAACTGAAGATGAATGGTCATCCAAAGTTAAACATTGAGCCCAAAAGACTTCGACATTTTGCCTTCAGTAGTCATCCCAAGTATGCTTTCACATCAAACTTTGGAGTGGCTAATGAGATGTCCTGGAATTCCCATCCACAGAAATTGCTTAACACCGGACTTGAGAAAATCCTTAAATTACTTTGTTTGAACTCTTAGACATAAAACATGGGAATATTTCCATTTTGGTGAGGAAGAGTAATATATAATTTGGAATAAGGGATACAAGATGTGCGGTTACTAGCACATTAAAATAAGGAAAATAGTTAGATCGGGTGCCCTCACTAGAGAGATTATTGCTAGCAACTCTTATAGATGAAAACACTCTTGGAAGAGAATAGGCCGATAAAGCCAATATCAACTTTGCTTCATTATGAGCCCGCTCAAGACTCTCCAACAAGCTCTTGAAACTAAAGATGATGGATCATCCAAAGTAAAACATTGAGCCCAAAAGACTTTGACATTTTGCCTTCAATGGTCACCCCAAGTATCCTTTCACATCAAACTTTGGAGTGGCTAATGAGACACCCTAGAATTCCCATCCACAGAAATTGCTTACCGTAAAGGCTATGGCATTACAATCTCCTCTGTCTCTTCTATGACCTAAGTGCTAATATAACAAAAGTAAAAATTAAATAAAAAAAGAAAAGACCATATCATGTCACCCTCGTTAGTGTACATTGTTTCTACTTAGGTCACTATGGTCTCGATGTTCCATGCATGATATTTCATTCGGAAAGTGAAAATCTTTCATCAAATAAATTTATTTTATTTATTTTATAATGAAAGGATTCTGTATTGATCTTGGACGAGAAATTGCTTAGCTGAAATTGAATGAGAAATGAAGAACAAGTTAGAAAATTTGAAGTGTCGAAAAGTAAATTTACGAGAAATGAGACTGAACGATAAATAATTAAATTTCATTGACTAACATTTGGGAAAAAGTGGGAGAAAATTTATGATATTCATGGAGAGTCTTTATAGTCCACCAATAACAGTTACATATAAGCAGTTAGTACTTCTAATTACAAACAAATTGTACACCTTTCATGATCATATGCATATATTCTGTACATCGATAATCATTATTCACAAGAAGTTATTGGGTATTGAACTGTCATTTGGTGTTGAAATCAACACATCTCACTTGTTTTCTAATTCTAACACTTTAAGCAAAATTTGCAATTACAAAATATCAATGATAATTTCTCTCACTTGTTCTTGACAATCTTACTGAGTTGTATTTTAGTACCCTTTAAATCAACCCCTTTTTAACAAATGACCTCTTGGACAGTCAACCAAACTTATCTCTTGTCAATAATAAAGGTTAGTCATTTCCTAGTGTAAACACATGCTTTGCTAATCTAATGTGTCATGTCGATGAGAGATCGACATTGACACGGCTCAAGAGGAATTTTGGAATCAACCAAGCAGGTCCTTGTTGCGTTTATCCGAAGCTTGAATCATAGTCGTCAATAGGTGGAAATAGAGATTACTTCTCTCCCATGAGAGCTGTAGAGTGTGATAAATTCAACAATCACATTGCTAGCCTTGATATCAATTGCAGTTGTCTTTTTGGTACCGTACAATGCCAGTCTCTTTATAAATCTAATCCATTGTAATGTAAAGTAGATACTAATGGACCTTTGAATTCAAATTTTACGTGTGAAGAAGAGCTTATGCGATCCTAAGTCCGAATCATTCCCAATTACCAAATCTTTGACCGCTCATCTTTTCTTAAGCATATTTAATTTTCTCTCTCTCTTGAATGTACAAATAAAGGAAAAAATCTTAGCTGCATCACCTTATCTGGCCCCGGCGCCCCAAACCACACCGAGTCTTATGGGCCTTGGGCTTTTGGTCCGTGACGCGAGTCCAAAAGGAGCCGAACGAATCGGGTCATGCCCAAGGCCCGTTTTCGTCTTCTTCTTCGGATTCAATATGTAAGCCCTAGGGTTTTATGTACGGAGCGATATAAAGCTCCTCTCTCAGTGGAACCATCTTCTGTCCGTCGAACCATCGCACCGCTCGGTTCTCAGGCTCCGAAGCAGGTACCGCTTGAGCTCGGTTCTTTGAAACTATCGGTGTTGATCGTTGCGTGATCGTGTATGTTTCGCTTCTGTGTTGATCTTCAGCCTCCTAGTCGCTCCCTTTTTCGGTTTGATTCGCGTTGGATTCGCTTCGAATCTGTTGCTTCAGTGTGAAATCTGTGTCTACGAGTGTGGTCGTGTGAAAGTTTCGTCATTTTCCGCGTCGTCCGTTGGGTTTTGCTGATATCAAGCTCAATTAGCGAATGGCGTTCGGCCGATCTAGTTGGGCCATTGGGTGCTGTAGATGCGAGGAGGGGGTGTTCTCTTCATGAATCGCAGGTGTCTGCTTTCCTGCCGGATGTATTATGTTGAAAATGCCGTGTGTTGTGTTCGCTCGACCTCCTGTTGAATTATTGGTCATGTGGATTGATGGAAGGTTTGTGGCGAGGCATTGTTGGAAGCAACTGATTCCTTTTCTCTGGGCTGCGGAGGTTGAAAATCAAGTTTTGATTGTGGCGAGCTCGTATGTTTGACCATCGAGGTAAGGCGAGGTATAGGTGGTAGAGCGTGATTTAGGCGACGTGTAACAGGCGACAGGTACTTGCCCCAAGCCGATTGTTGGCGAATCTCATACATATATCATATCCTAACTGTATCCCAATCCGCTCTACGTGAATAGTTTTCGACAATATCTTTCCAACCTTTCTGTCCCGCTACTAAATTCTCCAGCATACTGACACGTTTGGGACTCAATTCTGAAAATCGCAGACAGCTCTCTCTCTCGTATCATAAATTGCTGTTTACCAGGATGAATTACTAGATGAAGATGTGATCCTGGAAGTATGGTATATTATTCGAGAAGAGCTTTATGCGTGTGTATTTCTTGAAACAGTGTCAATAGTGCGTGAATCCATACTCATCTCATCACAGCACGTGATTCATGCAGAATGATGTTGAATGTTGCAGAGAGGCTTCACAAAGACGCTTTCCTGATCCAGATAATGACCCTCCTGACGGCGGACGGAGGAATGTCGTGCGACCATGACTCAACGTCATCTCTGTTTGTCCTCTTGTTGACTGTTCCGAACCCCTAGATCACAACAAATGTGACCCTTCAAAAATAACACGAGCCTCCATCTCCAACTGAGCTGCTGAAGCCAAACTAGCCCATGGTACGCGAGTACAGCAGGTTCAGGTAGTACATCCAAATAAGATGACTGAAAAATGAAGTGGTGCGAGAGAGTAGAGAAGGAAAAGCACACCATGATGCACATATAAAAGCAATTAATCCAATCCGCACTCTCATCCCAATCCCAAATCTAAATAGCTCGACTCTTGGCATGACTAAATTAAATCTTGAATGCAACATATCGATATGGATAAGAGATAATAATCCCCTACCTACATAATGTCTCATTTGGTGTCTTAACAAATTTCAGCTTTTGATCATTAGACAAAACAAGTCAAGTCATATTATCAGAAATGTAAGTGCACTTAGTGGGTCATTATTCAAGGGGAAAATGTGACAATTTTACCTTGAACTTTTTTTATGTGCCATCAAAAACCCCAAATTATGCCACTTGTGACAAATTTACCTCAAACTTTTTGACTGAAGGGTATTTTTGTCCTTTTCTATTCTTTTTCTTTTTCTTTTCTCTCGACATAGGGCAACTGGAGAGGCTGTCCTCATCGGCATCGAAGTCAGGCGAGGCTCCGACGGCCTTTGCCCGACGCTGGCAAGGTTTGCCCAGGCGTGCGCGAGGGGGGCCCAGGCCAAGTTTGGCCTAGGCAAGCCTTGCCGGCATCGAGCGAGGGCTGCCCAAGCCGGATCTGGCCTGGGCAACCCTCACTCGACGCCAATGAGGCTCGCCCAAGCCGAATCTAGCTTGGGTGAGGGCCGCCTAAGCCAGATTCGGCTTGGGTGGCCCTCGCCCGATGCGGGCGAGGGCTGCCCATGCCAGATCTGGCTCGGGTAGCCCTCGCCCGACACTAGTGAGGGCAGCCGCCGGCTTCCTCCTGTCAAGAGAAAAAAAATAAAAATAGAAAAAAATAGAAATTGACGAAAATGCCCTTCAGCCCAAAAAACTTTAGGGTAAATTTGTCATAAGTAATATAATTTATGGTTTTTAGTGGCACAAAAAAAAGTTTGGAATAAAATTGTCACAAGTGGCATAGTTTGAGATTTTTGGTGACAAAAAAAAAGTTCAGGGTAAAATTGTTACAGAGGGCATAGTTTAGGGTTTTTGGTGGCATTTTCCCTTATTTAAGAGGTCTTTAATAACATGTGGAAAAGATGAATAAAAAAAATTGAAGATGCTGTTTCTGTCCAAGCAGAGCCTAAAGCATTCGTGCAGCCACCTGCTTCTCTGAATATGTGCTCAATTTTGTATTCCTGTAGCTTCACCAACAAATTCCTGCATTCAGACATAAGAGGTTTCATCGATAAATTTATTCCTATGAGTGCATGTAATTGCCTGAATCACAGACGTGGCATCCATTTTGATGGGTAAATGGATAATGTTATTCGGTAATTTTCTATACTAAGGCCATCTCTTAGCGCCATTCTCTGCAGCGACTTGTTCACCATCCTTCAGAGCTCCTATAGATACTGAGAGATTTATATCCATTTGTAGTTCATTGTAACCGCTTCTTTTTATTATTATCATTTTCTTTTTATGACTGGGGTGCTAGGAGTGCAAGGAAATGTGGAACGACTTATTTTAGTTAATCTAAAAGATAGGCAAAAGTCTTGGCGGGTCTTTTAATTTTGGTCGTTGTTTGTAAAAAGATATGGGATGACATTTTTGTTAACCGACAATGCAACTATAATTGTAATCACTTTTTTTTTTATCATTATTTTCTTTTTGTGATTCGGGTACTAGGAGTACTCCTAGAAAATGTAGAACAACTTATGTTAGCCAATCCAAAATATGGGCAAAAGTCTTTCGGCGGGTCTCTTAATTTTGGCCTTTGCGTGTAAAAAGATATGGATGACATTTTTGTTGACCAACAATGCAACTATTATAGTAGCACATGAAATTGATCACGCCATGCACAAGAATTTTATGGCGAGACATACATAGTATGATCGATCTTAATCATCATTTTATCATTACTTCAGCATCTCTTGTGGTTTGTTATTTCATTTACAAGAAGCGAGGGAAATAGTGACCCATCAGGGAGTCGAGGGGCTTTGCAAATTCATCGCAATGCCTAAGTGAAATGGCTTTTGTTTTTTCCCAAATTATGTTAAGAGTTATAAGCAAACAGACTTTCTTTTTTCAAAAGGGAAAAAAAGGTTCACACTTCCACAAGGTACAAATTAGGTTGAAGCATTCATTATAATTGTATGGATTGAAACTCAATTATGGTGTCATTATATAATATGGGCGCGAATAATAACAATTTTTTTTTAAATTGATTTTTCTATTTTTGTTTCTTAGATGAATTTCTAAGTAAAAATACGCGTTTGAAAATGATATAAAATTTCTTATTCCCTAGCAGTCAAAGGTGGAGGCAATTGATGGGCAAACATTGGGTAGAGGATGATAGCAGATGACAAGCTAGTGGGTAGCAGGGGTAGGTGGCAGGGAGCGGCCAGGTGGCAGGGGGCAGGTAGGTAGCAGGTGGACAACTAACTAGTAGGGAGAGCAAATGATGAGAAGTAAAGAAATTTTACTTTTAACTTCTGTTCCTAAAATATAAAAGTAGAAAAATTCTTACTTTTAATTTCTATTCCAAATATATTTTTACAATAAAAATTCGTTCTATTCTAGAAATAGAAAAAAGAAAATTGTGTTATGAAATGGATTTCTGTTCTAAATTTATTCCTCAAAATAAAAAAATAAAAAAATAGACAAATAAAATGGCTATCAAACGCCTCTAATCTAAGAGTGAAGAATAAGACCAAAATATTCTCAAATTGAAATTAACATTTGACGTGATAATGGTCAACTAATGCTTAAAAAGAGTGATGAATAAAGCTTTAATTCTCCTTTTTATACCCAATAAAAACATGATCACATTAAAATAAAAAAAAAAGCATCTGGAACAGAGGAAATATATGGTCCGAAATATATGTGCTCCCGGCTTTGTTGCACAAAAGGTTATTAATAACATCTGGAACAGAGGAAATAATAAGAAATTGCAGATCTTGTTCCCTTGCAAGGAGGGTTAAAGCATCCGTCCAACCACCTGCTCCTCTAAAAATGGCCTCAGTTTTGAATCCCAGCAGCTCCGCGAGCAAGTCCCTTACATTCAGCCAAAAGAAAATCTACTAGCAAATTATGCCTTTCATTGCCTGAAATTGCTTGACTAACAAACATGGGATCCATTTCAATGTGTCAATGGGCAACATTATCAGCTAATTCTAATCTAAGGCCATGTCTTTGTGCCATATTTCTATCGAGATGTGTTTACCGTCCATTGGAGGTTCTATAGTTCTTGAGAGACTTATGCTTGTTTGGAATTCATCATAATCATGTATACTTTATTGTTAATTGTATAAAACAAGGCAATGATATATAAAATCTAAAAATATTCGGTGGAAGATTATGGTCTGCTCTTTTTGTGATTCAAGGACTAGGATTACTCCTACGGACCATAGGATGGCTCCCATTCGTCAATCTAAAAGATTGGGCAAAAATCTTGATAAGTTATGTAATTTTCTATTTTTGGGAGAAGATTACTTGCCGAACTTTAGAGTCTCCCCCACTTTCTTGTCTAAATAATATAGATTTTTAAACCGTAGTTTGAACACCTGGTTGAATGCACTGTCCATTAAGAGGCACGCTTCCGATCATAGTCAAATGGATGATTATGCATTTTCCATGTTGTCAAAGTTGAAGTGGCCATGTCATATTCTCAACTTAATGGAAGACTTGGAAGACTTCTTTTGAGTCAAGGGGTGGTTGGCGTCTTATGCTGAACGCGGACTCAATTTTGAAACGCAACATCGACTTCACTTACCCGGCATGCATTTTCATCATAGTTACAACAAGTGCCCCAAATTTTCCACAATACTTTAATGATTATTCCATTTATTGCTTATAATATGATTAATGATTGATATACACCTTTTATTTTCTTAACCTTCAATGGCTTCTTAATGTGAGAAAGAATGCAATTCACTAAAATTTGATAAACTATTTTGCATACAGTACAAACAAATACCAAGTAACAAGGTATGAGCCAATGATTTTCAATTCAACAGTTGATATTTTTTTCAGGTCACTCACCATGGTTTTGACTTGTTTTCTTTACTTGGTCTATACATGAGAGTTTCATCCGTCAGTGACTTACCTATCTGATATGGGACTTATTGTTGTGGGAAAAGGGAGTACTTCATTTGATTTTGCTCTCTGATGATTTTGAAGTATATTATTGTGCTTTATTTGAAATGACTGATGACAGTTTTTTTATCTGAGTTGCATGTTAATCTTAAAATTTTAATAAATGGTCAATAACATAGATCTTAGTCTCGAGGATCAGTTGTTATTGAACTTCTAAAATACAAAATCTGAATTTTTTATGCCATCCATGATGATATTTGCCATGATCTGACCTTCCAAACGCTGCATTTCCATTTCCTTTTCAAGTAATCTTTTGACTACATTAAATCGTGTGCATTTTTATTTTCTTACTTACATTATGGTTTGTTTGCACTAGATATGGCCTGTGCATCGTCAGGTTCTCAGATGTTTTCAAATCCTGTTTAACCGGCAAGATTAGAGCTAACTATTGGAAATAGGAAACGGTTGCTGGGATGGATAGTAGTTTTTCAATCTCCTTAAGATAATGAGTTTCATCTTTCTTGAAGCGTGCTTGCTCGTTTGTGGCATCAGTATTTGTCACTTGTTGGCTTGCTGGATAATATGGGAAAAGGCTGCACCTGACTGTAATTTATGTTTATAGGTAGTCTGGAAAAGCCATTTTTGGTCACCTTGGCATTTAGGATTCTGCTACTAATGTAATTGCATGATCTCGTCTAATATTGTACTTAGCAGAAAAGAGAGAAACGCTTGTTCAGCAATGTAAAATGGGAGGAAAAGGGCATGTAGGTAGTGAAGGTTAAGTGAAAGCAAGAGGCAATTCAAAATGCCGCTGTTGATCTCTTAATCATCCTGAATCTGTAATGCAAATATGTGAATTGAGTATATCTCTTTATTCTACAGCAAAAATTTTAATGTAACTAGATGAGAGGGAAAGAACAACAGCACTAGTTTAGAGTCCTTTTATTGCAGAACGTGTGGAGAGAGTGAAGCTGCAATTTGATTTCTTGAGACAGATTAGGCTCCCAGTAGATTTAGTATTTCACATTTGTAAATAGTTTACCGTGCTCATTGCGTTGGAAGTCTAATTTGTATGAGTTTTGGCAGTATATATATACAAATATTACTTTCTATAACTCAACTCATTTTGTGATTGTTGATTTTATGGTATCACTTGCTGTTTAAGGCCACATTGTTCGTGTCATATGAATTTGTTAATTTTTCTTTCCAAACAAGGGGAGTGCGGATCAAAGAAATCCATACAATTAACATGCTATCCTTTCAACACATGATATGCGATTAGAATCTGAACTGTCCATAGAAGTCACCTCAAAATAAGAGAAACTATTTCACCTTCAAAAATTATGTAGGTGTTTGCTTTTGAGTTTTGTCCGGTCAAAGAAGAATTAGTGTTCTGTGTTTGCTGTGATTTTTTTCTTGTCTAATGTCTCTTAACAGTGGCTAATGAAAGTTTGAAGAATGGCAAGCTTTGACCGTCTTCATAGTCCTCGATATAGTATGACAGTCTTGAATAAGATCTATGAACTCAAGATTTTTCATAAAATGTATGTCCACTTTGATATAACTAGTATTAACACCTAGAGAGAAGTGAATAGGTGTAGAAGAACTTTATGCGCAAGCAATATCAATCTTTTGCAATCTACAAACAAAAATTAAATAGAGAGAGTAGAGAAGATTGCAAACACAGTTATACTGGTTCGGCTTTAGACAAGCCTACATCCACTCTCTAGGCGATCAGCCAATAGGCTGGATTTCACTATATGATTAAAGATGATTACACACTCTTGAGTGTTAGCACTTAGTGATGATATGTCTCACAAAGTCACTTTTCTTGGTAATGCACTAGGATCACTCAACTTCGCACTTTTTCAGACAACTTATGAAGAAAAGAATCGAGCTTTGGAATATGCTAATCTTATCTAGTCTTCTAGGTTTCATCCTCTCCTTATGTACTCTCCAAGCCACACTCGATCGTTGGCTCTTTCCTTGAGAGATTAGTCTTCCCTTTCTTGGACAAATTTCATAAGGAAAGTTTTTTTGACCGTTTGAAGGTAGAACAGATCCCCTTGGATTTTGTCCGCCCATGAAATCAGAATCCGAGCTTCCATAAGTGTTCCATTCTTCTTTGAAAGTTGTTCGTTAATTGATCCTGCTAATTAGTTTGATACAACATAATCAATATAAATAATGTAAGTGAAATTCTTGACCGTTGGTGATCTGGTCCTGTAGTTTTATTTTGAGTCTATTAGACCAATGTTCTGAGTCTGCTTGAGTTCTCCTTTTGGTACTCATAGACTCAGAAACTGCGTTTCTTCGTGCATTTCGTCTAGTACGATCAGACTCGGAAACTGCGTCTCTTTGTGCATTCTGTTTGGTACGGTTAGACTCAGAAACCGCGTCTCTTTGAGTCTTCCGTCTAGTACGGACAGACTCAGAAACTGCGTCTCTTCAGGTATTCCGTCTGGTACGGACAGACTCAAAGACACCTTCTACTTTTCCTTCTACCACAAGCAAACTCAAAAGCATACGCCACCTTATGGCTTTTCCTCCTTAAGAAATGTATGATTTCTTGCATAAAATAATTTGTTAACATCAAAACTAGGAGTTTTCTCAATAATCTCTCCCTTTTTGATGGTGACAAAACTTTTTATGCGCATGGCTTGTTGTTCCTACAAAACATAGTTAGGCAGAGCATACTTTGTATAACATAGTAATACATGACTAGTATTATGAGGCTCAGATCACAAAAAATCTAACTCGACAAATAACATCAAATGATGATCCATTCATGCACACAATACCTGCACCCATGTTCACAAAAATTAACAACAAAATCAACCAGCCAGTAACAAAACAAATCAATCGGCATGTATCTGCAATAACTCTCCCCCTTTTTGTCACAATTAAAAATTCAATATCCTAAAAAGATTAAGCAAGGTCTAACAAAAATTTCACAGACAAAGAAGTTAAACATAAAAGACCAGAAGACTGTGGGATTACAAAGATTAGGAAGATGGCTTTTTAGGGGTTCGGACTAAGGTGAAATCCTCCATATCCATGGCAGATTCTTCAATCCTATTGAGACACTAATGAATAGAGTCCTCCATTCGTGCCAATTGCTGCCGAGTGTTCTTCTCAAGAGTCTCAAGCCTTTTGTTGAAGGAGGTTTCCATAGCAACTTGCTAATCTCTGATTTGCATAAGCATATCTAATAATTTATGAGATTCAAAACGATCAATTGGAGCTATAGGAGATTGTGTTTCAACATTGTGAGACGGATGCTCCTCCTGAATCGATGCTTCGGCTTGATCAAGTTGCCCCTGTTGATGTCTGTCCTCTGCCCTGGTGTCATCTTCATCCTCAGGAATATGACCCTCTTCCATTCCATTTTCTTCTTCCTCTCTTTCTTCTTCTTCTTCTTCTGGATCTTCTTCGTCAAACTCAACTTCTTGTTCTTCTTCATCCTCATGTTCTTCTCAGCATGTTGAGGTTCTGCACTAAGAAGGTTCTCTTTTGTTGCTATTGGTGGAGGTATTTCTACTTTTGGCTTTGTCATTCTACGTGCACTATGACTCAAATTTGCTAGAATTTCAGAAATACTTTCCTCCTCATCATCTTCATCATATAGTAGCAGTTGTCTCCTTCTTTTAGAACTTGGTTATGCAGAAGCCACTTTCTTTCCTTTTCTCTTTGCAGTGGTTGATGCCTTAACCGGTTTCTTCTCCTTTCTTTTCCATGTCTCCAAAACATCCTTCAGCCTCATTTTGGTGATCTTCCTAAGTCCAATGGCCATTGTTGGAAGCACTTTAGTGCAAAGTTTCCTGGGCAAATCAATCTGGAAATGTTCGAAGATTCTAGTCACCAAAGCTCCATAGGGCAGTTGTCCTTTACCCTTTGAAACTGTTCTATACATGTGGAGAATAGAACTTCCTATTCAATTGCCCACATCAGTTTTGCTTCAAACTTAGCCACATCAGTCTTTGATGATGCCTTAGGACGAATGCAATTAATGATGATCTTGTGCGAAATTGTTCTCGCTGAAGTCATAGAGGGATAAGTGATATTTGCCCTAAGAGAGTTTGTAAGATGTTTGTAAACAATCTCATAGGAAACTTCAATGGGCTTAAAATCACCCCTCTCAACTTTCATAATATCAGCCAAGATGTCGGCATTAACTTCATAAAACCTGTCATTCACACTAAACTATAATTTGTTTAGAGATAAGAATGACAAGTTGGAGTAGAAGTAGGCTGTCAGTTCTAGATAAACAGCAGCATAATCAGTGCAGAAACGATCTATTTGCAACCTTTCAAAACAGCCTTTGAGATTTACTTCAATGGCATCTAGAAAGTTTATTGAAAACTCCTAGTTTTGATGTTAACAAATCATTTTATGTAAGTATTTATACATATCTTTAGAAGGACTAGTCATAGGGTGGCGTATGTTTTTGAGTCTGCTAGTGGCAGAAGGAAAAACATAAAGTGTTTCTGAGTCTGACCATATTAGACGAAAGACTTGAAGAGACGGAAATTCTGAGTCTGACCGTACCAAACGGAAGACCTAAAGAGACGCAAATTCTGAGTCTGACCGTACCAGACAGAAAACTTAAGCAAACTCAGAATGCTAGTCTATCAGACTTAGAATGAAACTTCAGGATTAGATCATCAACAGTTAAGTATTTCACTTACTTTGTTTATATTGATTCTGTTATATTAAATTGATTGGCAAGATCAATTAAAGGACAACTTCCAAAGAAAAATGGAGTACTTGTGGAAGCCCGAATTCTGCTTGTATGGACGAATAGAATCCAAGGGGATCTGATCTACTCTCAACGATCAAAAAGACTTTCCTTATAAAGCCTGTCCAAGAAAGGGAAGACTAAACTCTCAAGGAAAGAGCCAACGGTCGAGTGTGGCTAGGAGAGTATATAAGGATAGGATGAGACCTAGGAGAAATAGACACGGATAAACATATTCCAAAGTGCAATTCTGTTCTTCATCAGTTGTTTAAAAGTGCGAATTTGAGTGATCCTAGTGAATTACCAAGAAGAGTGACTCTGTGAGACTCATCATCACCGAGTGCTAACACTCAAGAGTGTGCAATTGCTTTGATCATATAGTGAAATCCAGCCTATTGGCTGATCGTCTGAAGAGTGGACGTAGGCTTGTCTAAAGCCAAATCACTATAAATTGTGTTTACGCTCTTTTTTACTCTCTCTATTTAATTTCAATTTAAAGTTTGCAAAAGCTTCATTTTAATTGCGAGTAAAATCTCTCTACACCTATTCACCCCCCTCTAGGTGTCAATACTAGTCACAACAATTGGTATCAGAGCCTTGTGCTTAGAGTTTATGAAGTGTCCGTTACTTCAGAGTTAAAGATCCTATATGGCTAGTATTCTTGCACCAGATTTGATCGAGGGACAGAGCAATACTCGACCACCCTACTTCAATGGTAAAGAGTACAATATATGGAAAAACAAGATGAAGGCCTTCCTCGGATCAAAGGATCCGCTGGAATGGGATGTAGTTGCAAGAGGAGTTGATCCAAATGTAGAAATCAAAGAAACTTCAAAGAAAGATGATGGGAAAACAATAGAAACATCTGCTACCACTTCTCCGGAAGAATTGACCAAGAGACAAACTCTTGATGCTAAGGCTATCTACTCCCTTTACTATGCTTTATCACCTAATGAATATAATTGAATATCTTCTTGTGATACAGCAAAGGAAGTATGGGATAGACTGCACGTAACCTATGAAGGAACTGATCGTGTTAAAGAGACCAAAGTAAATATTTTACTTGGTCAATATGAATCCTTCAAGATGAAGCAGGGAGAGTCAATAGGAGACATGTTTAGTCGATTTACAGAAATTGTAAATGGACTGGCATATCAAGGACAGCCTGTTCCTGGTCCTATGAAAGTCAACAAGCTTTTAAGAGGACTATCAAAAGAGTGGAATAATGTGAAGACCTCTATTAGAGAAACTCTGCATATTTCACCACTGATAGTCGATGAGCTTGTTGGTACTCTACAATCCTATGAAGCAGAACAAATGAACGAAGAAGTAGAATCCAGAGGTGAGAAAACCATTGCTCTTAAGTCTAATATCGATTCTGATGATACATATTCTGAGGACGAGCTGGACGATGAAGAACTCGCACTACTAATCAAAAAGGCAAAGAAGCTAAACAAGAAAGGCAAAAAGTTCTACAGCAAGAAGCAAAACAGATAGATTGGACAACGAAAGACAGAGGATGAGGAAGAATATGTCAAAGATGTTGTTTGTTTCGAATGCAAAAAGAAGGGACACATAAAACAGAACTACCCCAAACTCAAGAAAAACAAAGGGAAATATGAAAAATACAAGAAAGCCCCGAAAGCTAAAACTTGGAGTGACACTGAGGTTGAAGACAGTGAAGACGAATATGGCAACATCTATCTAATGGCACACTCAGATTCAGACTCTAGAGTAGATTCAGAATCAGACTTATATAAACGAGCTATGTTTGAATTTAAAATCTACTCTGAAAAGGATTTCTAGATTAAAAAAGGAAAATCGCAAGTTGAGTCAAATGAATCACTCTTTAAAGGGAAAATTTGATGATCTCAAAAAGGAATTTTCAGGAATAAAGGAAAATCGAGATTTTCTCTGAAATGAAAACGAATCTCACAAAAAGGAAATTTTGGAGACAAAAGAGAATAGAAATACTTTGCAAAATGAAAATGAATCTCTCAAAAAGGAAATTTTGAATATTACTACAAAATTTTCTAAAGGATCGGAAACACTACAGCATATACTTTCCATTCAAATTCCTTATTATGATAAGTCTGGACTTAGTTTTTATAAGGGAAATGATTCCCTAATTGATTTTCCTAAAGTCAAGGAAAGAATAAGACAAAGACCTCCTCAACATGCTTATAGAAATCATTTCAAAAACAATTTTGTAAGACCTGTTGGTAGAAACAATCTCAAATGTTCTAACTGTGGAGAAAGAGAACATTTTGAAAACAAATGTCCTAAAGTTTGGAGACTTGTTAAGAAGAAATTGATAGACAAAGCATATACCACTAATCTCAATGGACCCAAGAAAATCTGGGTACCAAAGAAGAAGTGAATATGCATGATGATTGCAGGTAAGTTTCAAGAGCAAGAAAAAATGGTACTTGGACAGTGGATGTTCAAGACATATGACTAGAGATTCAAGAATGTTTGTTGTTTTAGAGAAGGTTAAAGGAGGGACAATCTCTTTTGGAGGGAATACCAAGGGAAACATTGTTGGATCAGGAACTGTCAAGATTGGTAGTCTAATTATCAATAATGTATCTTTGGTTAAGGGACTAAACTACAATCTTCTTAGCATTGGCCAGTTATGTGATGCTGGTTTCAGAATTAACTTCAAAGAAAATTTATGTTCTGGAACTAGCAATGATTTTTCTCAGTCATTCACTGGACGAAGACATGAGAACATCTATCTCCTGGACATAAATGAAGACATTGCCAAGTGTCTAATTTCAGTCCAAGATGAGGCAAATATCTGACATCGCAAACTTGGACATGTCAGCATGAATCAAATCTCTAAGCTACATAACAAAAAGCTTATTTGTGGCTTGCCCTCATTAATCTATAAGAAGACAAATCTTTATTCCGCATGCACTCTGGGAAAACAGGTCAGAAATTCCTTCAAATCTATGAATCAAGTTTCTACTAAACGTGTATTGCAGTTGCTTCATATGGATCTGTTTGGCCCAACTAGAACTCAAAGCATTGGAGGTAAGAAATATTGTTTGGTAATTATAGATGATTACTCTCATTTCACTTGGGTATTCTTTCTTGCCAATAAAAGTGAAGCCTTCTCTTATTTTTCAATTTTTGCAAAAAAGGTTCAAAATGAGAAAGGTTATTCAATTTCCAGCATTAAAACTGATCATGGAGGAGAGTTTGAAAATTAACACTTTGCAGACTTTTGTAATGAAAATGGTATTCAGCGTACGTTCTCTTCTCCCTACACTCCAGAACAAAATGGAGTTGTAGAAAGAAAGAACAGATCTTTGTGAGAAATGGCCAGAACTTTGCTTATTAAAAGTAAGGTGGCAACTCATTTCTGGGCAGAAGCAATTTCCACGTCTTGTCATATCATTAACAGAGTTTTTCTGAGATCAATTCTTAAGAAAACTCCCTATGAGATTTCAAAGGAAGAAAACCAATTGTTTACTATTTCAAAATTTTTGGCTATCAATGTTTCATTCTTAAAAATGCTAACAATCTTCCAAGCAAGTTTGAGGAAAGATCAGATGAAGGTATATTTCTGGGATATTCAACCACAAGCAAAGCATACCGTGTGTTCAACAAGAACACTCAGACTGTGGAAGAATCTATGAAAGTGAAGTTTCTAGAGCAAGATGCCTCAAACAAGAGCATAGCGGAAATTGAAGATCCAGAACCAACTACTACTCCTGAAAATTCAACTCTCAACAAAGAAGCTGACTCTTCACAGAAAATAGTCTCTGAGGAAACTCAAGAGCAAAGGATCACTCAGCTAGACAATACTCAATTACCAGAAGATTCTGATGACAGCATAGTACAGAGCAAAAACTGGAAGCATAAGTCCAGTTACCCTCAAGAGCTAGTCATTGGAAATATCAGTGAAGGAATTCGAACCAGATTGAAGAACAAAAAGGAAACAAGTATTGTGGCACTCATCTCTAAGATTGAACCCAAGAGAATAGACGAGGCCCTTACAAATGAAAGCTGGATAGAAGCAATAAAAGAAGAACTCCAGTAGTTTAAAAGGAATGATGTGTGGGAATTGGTTCCCAAACCCAAGGAAGAACTATCATAGGTACTAAATGGGTCTTTAGGAATAAAGTGAATGAACATGGTCAGGTGATCAGAAACAAGGCAAGACTTGAAGCCAAAGGCTATTCACAGTCAAAAGGAATAGACTATGATGAAACTTATGCACCAGTAGCAAGATTGGAAGCTATCAGACTATTACTTGCCTATGCTTGCTATCAAAACTTCAAGCTATTTTAGATGGATGTAAAGAGCGCCTTCCTGAATGGGTTTATCAAAGAAGAAGTCTATGTGGAACAACCTCCTGGTTTCGAGGAACCAAGAAAGCCAGATCATGTATACAAACTGAAGAAGGCTCTGTATGATTTGAAACAAGCACCTTGAGCCTGGTATGAATGACTGAGTAAGTTTTTACTAAACAACAACTTCAAGAAAGGTATGGTTGATACAACTCTATTTATCAAGAAGGAAGGTAAGGATATTCTACTAGTACAAATCTATGTAGATGATATTATCTTTGGCTCCTCTAATGAACATTTGTGCAAAAACTTTTCAAAGTCTATGCATGAGGAATTTGAGATGAGCATGATGGGAGAACTTACATTCTTCCTAGAACTTCAGATCAACCAATCGAAATATGGCACTTTCATCTATTAAGAAAAATATGCCAAAGACTTGATCAAAAAGCTTGGAATGGAGAATTGCAAGAAGACTGAAACTCCAATATCAACCTCCATCAAGCTAGATCAGGATGAATTAGGGAAGAAAGTTGACCAAAAGATTTGTAGAAACATGATTGGTTCTCTTCTCTACCTTACTGCATCTAGATCAGATATTATATACAGTGTGTATTTATGTGCTTGATTTCAAGTAAACTCTAGAGAATCTCATCTTACAGCAGTGAAGCGCATAATAAAGTACATAGCTACTTATCAACATTTGGGTTTGTGGTATCCTAAGGGAACAGACTTTATTCTCCTTAACTACTCAGATGTTGACCTAACAGAATGTAAAGTGGATAGAAAGTGCACATCTGGAACATGTCAACTACTAGGACAGATGCTGGTTTCATGGTTCTCTAAAAAGCATAATACAATGGCTCTATCAACTGTAGAAGCAGAATACGTTGCTCTTGGAAGCTACTGTTCACAGATTTTATGGATGAAACAACAATTGAGGGACTATGGAAAGGAAGAAACCTGTACCGAAATAAGATGTGATAATACAAGTGCCATAAATCTCACCAAGAACCCTATTCTACATTCCAAGGCAAAGCACATTGAAATCAGGCATCATTTTATTAGAGATCACATACAAAATGGGGATATATCTATGGAATTTATCGACTCGAAAAATCAATTGGCAGATATCTTCACAAAGCCGCTGGACAAAGGTACTTTTGATTCAATATGTAGTAGATTAAACGTCATTAATCCTTTTGCATAAAATCCATGAAGACAGGATATAGTCTAGGAGAAGCAATTGGACCAATCTTCTAGGTGGCACCCAGAAGGACTTGATGGTATTTTTGAATTTAATTTTTGGCGCATAAGTTATTAATCTTGGTAAGTTATTATTAGCAAATAATTGATTTGCATAATTTCTATACATGCCTAAGTTATCTGCATCTATTTTTGCCATTTTAATAATTTTTGAATAACGGCTATTTTTAAGCCAAAAGTCGTGTCTTTTCATCTTTAAAGAGTCTATAACCCCCAAAAGGATGAGTCTTTCATGAACTTCTTCAGAAACCTTCTTCCATAAACCCTAAAGCACTAATCTTTCTCTCTAAATCGAACCAAATCTTCTCCGAACAATGGTTTCAAGATCCTCCATGTCCAGATCAAGGCTTGTGTCTCCATCTCCCAGAAGAAGATCCAACAGGATTGCTGACAGAGGACCAAGGAATGTAGAAGGGGGACAGACGCATTTCGATCTGACGTAAACCTCTGACAATTCCTAAGGACAATCTCAAAATGCATCGGCTCAAAGGGATGCAAATGAAAATATGGAGCCTCAGGGGAATTCCCCAATAGATTCTGAGCGAAGAAATGTCTCCAGCAGAGGTATGTTTGGATTAACTTTGCCTAAACCAGAAAACCCTCATTCTATTATGAGAATGTATGAACGCTTAGTGCAAAGGAATGCCTCTGAGGATATGAAACTCTACTACTTGCGACAAAGAGGGTACGCAAATGAACTTTGTCTAGTTCAAGCTATTCAAACTACAGAACCACCTCCTGGACGAAGAGCATGGGAAAGTGAAGTGAGTAGGAGTAGGGAGAATGTGGGTGAGAAGAAGGATGATGAACGACTCTATAGGAATTTTGAAATCAGAAGGGAATTGCTACAGTGGCTAGGAATACCACAGGGAAGTTATTCTGGTCGAAAGTGTATAAGACTTTTTATAACAGATTGTTGGAACGAGGAGTCATGAATCATAGGATTGTGGACTTTGATTTCTTGGATGCTGCTGATGTAAATCTACGAGGATGTTTTGAAATGCTGCAGATGGATCAATTTTACACTGACTCTGTTGTTGTTTATCTAGAACTAACATCATATTTTTACTCCAATTTGACATTTCTGTTTCTAGATAGAATGTAGTTCAGTGTGAATGATAGGTTTTATAATGTCAATACAGATATTCTGGCTGATATCATGAAAGTTGAGAGGGGACCCTTCAAACCAATTGAAGTCACTTATAAGACTGTTTGTAAGTATCTTACAAAGTCTGTTAGGCCTACACTTATCCCTTTTTAACTTTAGCAAGAACTATTCTGCATAAAATCACCATAAACTGCATCCATCCCAAGGGTTCATCAAAAACTGATGTGTCAAGATTCGAGGCCAAACTAATGTGGACAACTGAGAAGGGAGTTCTATTCTCGCTTCCTCATACTGTTCTTCTGCACATATATCAAACAGTCTCAAAAGATAAAGGACAGTTGCCCTATGGAGCTTTGGTGATCATAATTTTTGAGCATCTCAAGATCGATATACCTAGAAGATTTTGCACTAAAGAGCTTCCAACCATGATCATCGATCTTAAGATGATAAACAAGATGAGGCTTAAGGACGTTGCAGAGACATAGAGAAGAAAAAAGAAGGAACTGGCCAAGGCTTCAACCACAGCAAAGCGAAAGAGAAAGGAGATGGCTGCTGCAGAACCAAGTACTAAGAAGAGAAGACAATTGTTGCTACATGATGAAGATGATGAAGAGGAGACTATTTCTGAAATTCTGGTGAAATGGGTCAAACTGTACATAAGGTGATAGAAACAGAAACAGAAATGCCTCCACAAGTAGTGACAGAAGAAAATCTTCCTAGTGTAGCACCTAATGAGAATGTGGGAATGTTTGAGCTAGAGGAAATTGATTCTGACAAAGATGGACCAGAAGAAGGAGAAGAAAGAGAGGAAGAAGGTCTTAGAACAAATTAGGGTGCTATCCTTGAAGCTGAGGAAGACAGAACTCCACTGGGACAACAAGGCCAGACTGAAGCATCAATTCAGGGGGAGCTTATGTCTCAGAATGTTGAAACTGATATTCCTGCAATTTCATCTGATCATGCCGAATCTCAGAAGATATTGGCTTTGCTTATGGAAATAAGAGATCGCCAAGTTGCTATGGAACCTCTCTCAACAATAGACTGTAGACTCTAGAGAAAACAGTTCATCAATGTCTCACTAGAATTGAGGAGTCTGCCACGGATATGAAGGATTTCACCTTTGTTTGGACCCCTAAAAAGAAATCTTCCTAAGAAATCATCTTCTGCTTTATTTTTCTGTCAATTTATGTCAAGTTTTTCTGTTAGACTATGTTTATTTTTCAAGATATTATCTTTCTTATAGTGAGAAAAAGGGGGAGTAAACTAGAATTTTGGAATTTTGTTGTGCTGAAATTGCTACTTGATCTATATTGGTTAATGTTGCTGCTTGATCTATATTGGTTGATGTTGTTTTAAAGCTATGTTGAATATAGATGCATGAATGAATCATCTGATATCGTTTGACTAGTTTAATATGGATTGATAAGAGCATCGTTATACTGGTCATATTTTACTGTATGTGGAAGTATGCTCTGTCTAAACATGTTTTGTAGGGGACAACAAGCAATTAGCATAAAAAGTTTTGTCACCATAAAAAAGGGGGAGATTGTTGAAAACTCCTAATTTTGATGTTAGCAAATCATTTTATGTAAGTATTTATACATATCTTCAAAAGGAATAGCCACAGGGTGGCGTATGTTTTTGAGTTTGCTGGTGGCAGAAGGAAAAACATAAAGTGTTTTTGAGTCTGACCATAACAGATGGAAGATCTGAAGAGATGCAAATTCTAAGTTTGATCGTACCAAACGGAAAAGCCGAAGAGACGCAAATTATGAGTCTAACCATACTACATGGAAGACCCGAAGAGACACAAATTCTGAGTCTGACCGTACCAGACGAAAAACTTAAGTAGACTCAGAATGCTAGTCTATCGGATTCAGAATGAAACTTCAGGATCAGATCACCAACAGTTAAGTATTTCACTTACTTTGTTTATATTGATTCTGTTATAGTAAATTGATTGGTAGGATCAATTAAAGGACAACTTCCAAAGAAGAATGTAGTACTTATGGAAGCCCGGATTCTGCTTGTATGGGCGAACATAATCCAAGGGGATCTGATATACTTTCAACGGTCAAAATGACTTGCATTATAAAGTCTGTCCAGGAAATGGAAGACTAAACTCTCAAGGAAAGAGCTAACGGTCGAGCGTGGCTTGGAGAGTATATAAGGATTGGATGAGACCTAGGAGAAATAGACACGGATAAACATATTCCAAAGTGCGATTATGTTCTTCATCAGTTGTCTAAAAGTGCGAATTTGAGTAATCCTAGTGAATTACCAAGAAAAGTGACTCTGTGAGACTCATCATCACCAAGTGCTAACACTTAAGAGTGTGTAATCACCTTGATCATATAGTGAAATCCAGCCTATTGGTTGATCGCCTGAAGAGTGGATGTAGGCTTGTCTAAAGTTAAACCACTATAAATTGTGTTTGCACTCTTCTTTACTCTCTCTATTTAATTTCATTTTAAAGTTTGCAAAAGCTTCATTTTAATTGCGAGTAAAATCTCTCTACACCTATTCACCCCCCTCTAGGTGTTAATATTAGTCACAACAAAGTCAAAATCCACAATCCTGTGGTTCATTACTCCTCGATCAAGCAAAGTATTATAACATGTCTTATGTTCTTTAGAACGGAACAATTTTCCTGTTGTGTTTCAAACTACTGCAGCAACCTCCATTTTGACTTCAAAGTTCCTAAAAACTCGTTCATCATCGTCCTTTCCTCCCCATAAACTATTTGCACTCCTACTAGCTACACTTGCCTATTCTCTTCGTGCAGATGGAAGGTCTGTAAGTGTGATAGCTTGAACTAGTCGCATCTCATTTGCATACCTTTTCAATCTCAAGTATTCTAATTTGGCACTTTCAGTCGCTTGTCTCCTTACTAAAATTTGATACATTCTCATGACCCTGTGGGGTTCATCAGGTTTAGGCAGAGTTAACACAGTCGTACCTCTTCTAAAGATATTCCTCTACACATATTCAGTTGGGGAATTCCTTGGAGATTCCATAGTTTCATTTGCGTTCCTTTGAACCGATACGGTTGGAGAATGTCTTTGGGATTCTTCAGAAGTCGGTGTCAGATCGAAGTGCGTCTCTGCTCCTTCCATATTCCTTGGTCCTCTACTAGTAATCTAATTTGATCGTTTTCAAGGAGATGGAGATACAGACCTTGATTTAGACATGGAGGATCTTGAGGCCATGTTTGGAGAGAATTTTGGTCGGTTTAGTGAAAAAGATGGGTTCTTTAGGGTTTCTGAAGGAGTTTTTGAAGAGGTTTGAGACAGAAGAAAGACTCGATTCTTTTTGGGGTTTATAAACCCTTCTGAAGAGAGGCAAATGAATGGACACAACTTTTTGAAAAATAACTTAAAATGGTAGTTATTCAAAAATATTGAACTTGATAAAAATAGATGCAAACAATATGGGCATGCACTAGAAATTATGCAAATCAAGTATCTGCTAATATTAACTTACCATGTTCAATCATATAAGGAAATAACTTACGCGTCAAAAATTAAATTTCCAAAAATACCATCAAGTCCTTCTAAGTGCGTCCCAGAAGATTGGTCCATCCAGAAGATTGCTTCTATCAGACAAATGTTTCTCCCAGACGATACCTTGTCTTCACAGACTTTATGCAAAAGGGTTAATAATATTTAATCTACTACAAATTGAATTAAATGTACTTTTGTCCAGTGGCTTTGTGAAGATATCTGCCAATTGATTCTTTGAATCAATAAATTGCACAAATATATCACCATTTTGCACATGATCTTTAATAAAATGATACTTGATTTCAATGTGCTTTGCCCTCGAATGTAAGATCGGGTTCTTAGTGAGATTTATAACACTTGTATTATCATATCTTATCTCAGTGCAAGTCTCTTCCTTTCCATAGTCCCTCAGTTGTTGTCTCATCCACATAATCTATGAGCAACAGCTTCCAAGTGCAACGTATTTTGCTTTTGCTGTAGATAGAGCCACAGTGTTCTGCTTTTTAGAAAACCATGAGACTAGCATATGTCCTAATAGTTGGCATGTTCCAGATGTGCTCTTCTTGTCCACTTTACATCATGTTAGGTCAACATTTGAGTATCTAAGAAGAGTGAAGTCTGTTCTTTTGGGATACCATAAACCCAACTGTGGATAAGTAGTAATGTACTTTATTATGCGCTTTACTGCAGAGAGATGTGATTCTCTAGGGTCCACTTGGAATCGAGCACATAAGCACACACTGTATAGAATATCCAGTCTAGATGCAGTAAGATAAAGAAGAGAACCAATCATGCTTCTGTAGGTCATTTGGTCAATTTTCTTCCCCATTTCATCCTGGTCTAGTTTGATGGAGGTTGACATTAGAGTTTCAGTCTTTTTGCAATTTTCCATTCCAAACTTCTTGATCAAGTCTTTGGCATATTTTTCTTGATAGATGAAAGTGCCATGTTTGGATTGTTTGACCTGAAGTCCTAGGAAGAATGTAAGTTCTCCCATCATGCTCATTTCAAATTCCTCGTACATAGACTTTGAAAAATTCTTACACAAACGTTCATTAGAGGAGCCAAAAATAATATCATATACATATATTTGAACAAGTAAAATATCATTACCTTCTTTCTTGATGAAAAGAATTGTGTCTACCATACCTTTCTTGAAGCATTATCTAATGGGAACTTACTCAATCTTTCATACTGGGCTCAAGGTGCTTGCTTCAAATTATATAGTGCCTTTTTCAGTCTATATACGTGTTCTGGCTTTCTTGGTTCCTCGAAATCATGAGGCTGTTCTACATAGACTTCTTCTTTGATAAATCCATTTAAGAAGGCGCTCTTCACATCCATCTAGAATAGCTTGAAGTTTTGATAGCAAGCATAAGCAAGCAACGGTCTAATTACTTCCAATCTTGCTACAGGTGCATAGATTTCATCATAGTCTATTCCTTCTGATTGTGAGTAACCTTTGGCTACAAGCTTTGCCTTATTTCTGGTCACCTTACCTTGTTCATCCACTTTGTTTCTGAAAACCCATTTAGTGCCTATGATGGTTCTTTCCTTGGGTTTGGGACCTGATTCCCACACATCATTCCTTTTGAACTGCTGGAGTTCTTCTTGCATTGCTTTTATCCAGCTTTCATTTTCAAGGACTTCGTCTACTCTTTTAGGTTCAATCTCAAAAATGAGTGCCACAATACTTGTATCTTTTTTGTTCCTTGATCTGGTTCGAATTCCTTCATTGATATTTTCAATAACTAGCTCTTGAGGATGACTGGATTTATGCTTCCAGTTTCTGTTGTGCACTTCGCTGTCATTAGAATCTTCTGGTGATTGAGTAGTGTCTAGTTGAATGATTCTTTGTTCTTGAGTTTCCTCTATGACTGTTTTCTAAGAAAAGTCAGCTTCTTTGTTGAGAGTTGATTTCTTAGGAGCAATAGTTGGTTCTGAATCTTCGATTTCAGTTATACTCTGGTTGGAAACATCTTGCTCCAGAAACTTCACATTCATGGATTCCTCCACAGTTTGAGTGTTTTTGTTAAACACTCTATATGCTTTACTAGTGGTTGAATATCCTAGAAATATACCATCATCTAACCTTTCTTCAAATTTGCTTGGATGAATGTTAGCATTTTTAAGAATAAAGCATTGACAACCAAAAACATGAAAATAGGAAACAATTGGTTTTCTTCCTTTGAAAATTTCGTAGGGAGTTTTCTCAAGAAATGGTCTTAGAAAGACTCTGTTAATGATATGGTATGAAGTAGAAACTACTTCTGTCCAAAAACGAGTTGCTACCTTACTTTCAATAAGCAGAGTTCTAGCTATTTCTTACAAGGACCTGTTCTTCCTTTCTACAACTTCCTTTTGTTCTGGAGTGTAGGGAGAGGAAAATGTATGCTGAATACCATTTTTGTCACAAAAATCTGCAAAGTCTTGATTTTCAAATTCTCCACCATGATCTGTTTTAATGCTAGAAATAGAGTAACATTTCTCATTTTGAACTCTTTTTGCAAAGATTGAGAAATAAGAGAAAGTTTCTCATTTGTTAGCAAGAAAGAATACCCATGTAAAATGAGAATAATCATCTACAATTACGAGATAATATTTCTTACCTCTAATGCTTTGAATTCTAGTTGGTCCAAAGAGATCCATATGAAAAAGCTGCAATGCACGATTAGTAGAAACTTGTTTCACGGATTTGAAAGAGCTTCTTACCTGTTTTCCCAGAGTGCACGCAAAGCAAAGTTCTATCTTCTTATAGCTTAATGAAGGCAGTCCACGAACAAGCTTTTTGCTGAGTAGTTTTGAGATTTGTTTCATACTGACATGTCCAAGTTTGCAATGCCAGAGATTTGCTTCATCTTGGGCTGAAATGAGACATTTGGCAGTGTCTTCATTTATATCCAAGAGATAGATGTTCCCATGCCTTCGTCTAGTGAATGATTGAGAAGAGTCGTTATTGATTCCAAAACATAAGTTCTCTTTGAAATCAATTCTGAAACCAGCATCACATAACTGGCTAATGCTTAGAAGATTGTAGTTCAATCCCTTAACCAGAGAAACATTGTTGATGATTACACTTCTAGTCTTAACCGTTCCTAATCCAATAATGTTTCCCTTACTATTTCCTCCAAAAGAAACTGTTCCTCCTTTAACTTTTTCTAAGCCAATGAACATTCTTGAATCTCCAGTCATGTGTCTTGAGCATCCACCATCCAAGTACCATTTCTTCTTGCTTCTTAAACTTACCTGCAATCAACATGCATTCTTATTTTTTCTTTGGTACCCAGATTTTCTTGGGTCTATTGGGGTTAGTAATATATGCTTTGTCTATCCATTTCTTCTGAATAGGTCTCCAAACTTTAGGACATTTGTTTTCAAAATGTTATATTTCTCCACAATTTGAACATTTGAGATTGTCTTGACCAACAGGTCTTACAATATTCTTTTTGAAATGATTTTTGTAAGCTTGTCGAGGAGGTCTCTGTCTAATTCTCTCCTTAACCTTAGGAAAATCAATTAAATAATCACTTTCCTTATAATACCCAAGTCCCGACTTATCGTAGTAAGGAATCTGGTTGGAAAGAATATGTTGTAGGGTTTTCGATCCTTTAGAAAATTTTGTAGTAATATCTAAAACTTCCTTTTTAAGTGATTCATTCTCATTTTGCAAGGACTATCGATTTTCCCTTGTTTTCAAAAGTTCCTTTTTGAGAGATTCATTCTCATTTAATAAAGAATCTCGATTTTCCTTTTTTTCTGAAAATTCCTTTTTGAGATCATCAAATTTTCCTTTCAAAGAATAATTATGTTGACTCAACTTGTGATTTTCCTTTTTTAAGCTAGAGATCCTTTTTAGAGTAGATTTTAAATTAGAATAGAGCTCATTTATGTAATCTGAAACTTTTGTAAGAATATCAGAATGGCTAACCTCAATCTCTTTGTCTGAGTCTGAGTCTGATTCTGAGTCTGTTCTAGAGTCTGAATCTGAATGTGCCATTAGACAAATGTTGCCATATTCATCTTCAATGTCTTCAACCTCAATGTCACTCCATGTTTCAGCTTTCAGGGTCTTCTTGTATTTTTCATATTTTCCTTTGTTCTTCTTGAGCTTGGGACAAGTTTGTTTTATGCACCGTTCTTTTTGCATTCGAAACAGATAACATCTTTGACATATTCTTCCTCATCCTCTATCATTCGTTGTATAGACTATCTGTTTTGCTTTTTGCTATTGAACTTTCTGCCTTTCTTGTTTAACTTCTTTACCTTTCTGATTAGCAGTACAAGTTCTTCGTCGTCCAACTCGTCCTCAGAATCTGTATCATCAGAATCTATATTAGACTCGAGAGCAATGGATTTATTACCTTTAGACTCCACTTCCTCATTCATTTGTTCTGCTTCATAGGATTGCAAGGTACCAACTAGCTCATTGACTGTTAAAGGTGAAATTCGCAGTTTTTCGTATGGAGGTCTTCACATTATTCCTCTCTTTTGATAATCCCCTTAAAAGCTTGTTGACTTTCATTGGTCCTGGAACAGGTTGTCCTTGATATGCAAATCCATTTACAATTTTTGTAAATCGGCTGAGCATATCTCCTATGAACTCCCCCTGTTTCATTTTGAAGGATTCATATTGACCAAGTAAAATATTTACTTTGGTCTCTTTAACACGATCAGTCTCTTCATAGGTGACGTGCAGCCTATCCCATACTTATTTCACTGTATCACAAGAAGATATTCGATTATATTCATTAGGAGATAAAGCACAATAAATGGAGTAGATAGCCTTAGCGTCTAAAGTTTGTCTCTTTGTCAATTCTTCTAGTGAGATGGTAGCTAATGTTTCAGTTGCTTTCCCATCATCTTTCTTTGTGGTTTTTCCAACTTCAACATTGGGATCAACTCCTCTTTCAACTACATCTCATTCCAGCGGATCCTTTGATCTGAGAAAGGCCTTCATTTTCTTCCATATATTGTACTATTTACCATCAAAGTATGGTGGTCGAGTATTGCTCTGTCCCTTAATCAGACCTGGTGCAAGAATACTAGCCATAGAGGATCTTTAACTCTGAAGTAATAAACACTTCAAAACTCTAAGTACAGGGCTCTGATACCCATTGATATAACTAGTATTAACACCTAGAGGGGGTGAATAGGTGTAGAAGAACTTTATGCGCAAGCAATATCAATCTTTTGCTATCTACAAACATAAATTAAATAGAAAGAGTAGAGAAAATTGCAAACACAATTATACTGGTTCGGCTTTAGACAAGCATATGTCTACTCTCCAAGCGATCAGCTAATAGGCTGGATTTCACTATGTGATCGAAGGTGATTACACACTCTTGAGTGTTAGCACTTGGTGATGATATGTCTCACAAAGTCACTCTTCTTGGTAATGCACTAGGATCACTCAATTTCACACTTTTTCAGACAACTAATGAAGAACATAATCGAGCTTTGGAATAGGCTAATCCTATCTAGTCTTCTAGGTCTCATCCTCTCCTTATATACTCTTCAACCACATTCGATCGTTGGCTCTTTCCTTGAGAGATTAGTCTTCCCTTTCTTCGACAGACTTTATAAGGTAAGTCTTTTTGACCGTTTGAAGATAGATCAGATCCCCTTGGATTCTGTTCGCCCATACAATCAGAATCCAGGCTTCCATAAATGTTCCATTTTTCTTTGGAAGTTGTCTGTTGATTGATCCTGCCAATCAATTTGATACAACAGAATCAATATAAATAATATAAGTGAAATTCTTGACCGTTGGTAATATGGTCTTGTAATTTTATTCTAAGTCTATTAGACCAATGTTTTGAGTCTGCTTGAGTTCTCCGTTTGGTACTCATAGACTCGGAAACTACATCTCTTTGTGCATTCCGTCTAGTACGGTCAGACTCAGAAATTGCGTCTCTTCGGGTCTTCCGTCTGGTACGGACAGACTCAGAAACTACGTCTCTTCAGGTCTTCCATCTGGTACGAACAGACTCAGAGACACCTTCTGCTTTTCCTTCTACCACAAGCAGACTCAAAAGCATACGCCACCCTATGGCTTTTCCTGCTTAAGAAATGTATGATTTCTTGCATAAAATAATTTGTTAACATCAAAATTAGGAGTTTTCTGAACACACTTTTGTTTAATCCTTTTTTCTCCATTGCCCCATCATAAAGCCATGTCTTCTCATTAGATCGTCTACCGTCATCGTTCTGCATATCATAGCAGTCTCAATCTCAAAAATCATGGCATCCTTAAATGTGCTCCCACCGTTATTCCACAATGGGTCATTAATAACATCTGGAACAGAGGAAATAATAAGGAATTGTAGATCTTGTTCCCTTCCAAGCACGGTTAAAGCATCCGTGCAACCATCTGGTCCTCCAAATGGCTCAGTCTCAAATTCCAGTAGCTCCGCGAGCAAGTCCCTAGCATTCAGCCCAAATAGGTTCTAATAGCAAATTATGCCTTTGATTGCTTGGAATTGCTAGACTAACAAACATGACAATAGGTAATTGGGTAACATCATCAGCTAATTCTAATCTAAGGCCATCTCTTTGTGCCATATTTCTACCAAGATATGTTTACCCTCAGTCAGAGCTTCTATTGTTCTCGAGAGATTTATGCTTGTTTGTAATTCATCATAGTCATGTATACTTTATCACTAATTTTATATAAAGCAAGGCAATAATATATAAAATCTAAACATATATTCAGTGGATGATTGTGGTCTTCTCTTTTTGTGATTTGAGGACTGGGAGTACTCTTACGCTTCTATGGTTCTTGAGAGATTTATGCTTGTTTGTAATTCATCATAGTCATGTATACTTTATCATTAATTTTATATAAAACAAGGCAATGATAAGTAAAATCTAAAAATATATTTAGTGGATGATTACGGTTTTCTCTTTCTGTGATTTGAGGACTAGGAGTACTCTTACGAACCGTAGAATGGCTCCCGTTCGTCAATTTAAAAGATTGGCCAAAAGTCTCGATAAGTCATGTAATTTCCTATTGTTGGGAGAAGATTACTTCCCCAACTTCAGAGTCTCCCCCACTTTCTTTTCTAAATAATACAGATTTTTCAACCATAGCTCAAAGACCTGGTCGAGTGCATTGACCATTAAGAGGCAACCTTCTTTTTTTCTTTTCTTTTTTTATGACGGAAAGAGGCATGCTTCTGATCACAGTGAAATTAAAGATAGCATAAATACATTTGGTTGCTAATTAATTTAATCATGGCTCATTTGTATTTTATTCACATACACATGCACATATCTCTCTCATTCGTGCACATGGGCACATGACTTTATTTTCTTCTATGCTTTGCTTTTATCTAGTAAAGGTGCAGTTCCCACTAATTTCAATGTCTTTATTTGATTGTTCTGAGTGTACATCCATCTATTTAATTGATCTTTCATCTTTTTTTTTGTTCTGATTGTGTTGATATTTTTTTCGATACTTTTTTTTGTTATAACGGGTGTTCCTCATTTCCCACTTAAAAACAGATGTATAAGAGAGTTTAAAGTTGGAGAGAAATATGCCCACCATAAATGGGCTTATTGATGGAAGTCTGCCCAAGCAATCCATCTGGATGAACAAACAACTGTGAACAACCTCCGTACTTAAAATTTAGCCTTGAAGCTATGAGTCAAATCAAAGAACATGAACAATTACGTGGGAGATTCTTGCCAATGAATATACATAAAAAGGATAATGTATATCATATTGAAGGTACGATAAAGAAACATACATAAAAGGAGAATGCCAAGCCAGTGAGCTAGTGCTCCACACAGAAGGCATGCCTAAAATTAATTTAAAGTATTGGCGTCAGGCACTATGAACGGCCGAGTAGCAAGATATTTCCATTGCAAACCAATTGTTGGCGTCAGGCACTACCTTCATCGTGTAAGTAAAGGTAACTTCCCTCTGGTGCTGAATTGGTCATCAGCGAAAGCTTGCACCTTTGAGATTGGCTTCGGTCAGCTTGGCATTGGGTTTTATTCTTTGTTGTTGTCACGCATTTTGGCATGAATGAATGTTGAGATGTACAGAATAAAGTTCGATTTAATGTGCACCATATATAAGAAAACTAGAAAAACCAGTTGCCTATGATCCCTCCGTGCTTAATGTTTCTCTTTGCATTGTCGGTCTTCCCTCATTGCTCATCACCTATTCGGTGAAATTCCTCAACAAGGTGCTGATCGCTTTAGATAATTAATTCCTATGTGTAAGTCTATGTAGTTATATACTTCAGCCCAAACCTCTACTCTAGTCCCTGAACATAGAGATTGATTTTTTAAGTTGCTGGAATACGGATAGAGTTCTCTCTTTTTTACTTATTCCATCGCTTGTATTACATTATATTTTCATAATTACCATACACAATAAACAATGGGAGAAATAAATTGTAATTTTCTATTAATGCCTTTTCAATTATAAGTCATGCATTTATTCATGCCTTTTTATTCATGCTTTAAACTTGTATTGTCATTGCATAATATGCAAATTTGAAAATTATTTCAAAACACGAGTAATCCCATGTAATAAAATAAATTCCTGATTTTTCCTCTCTTTTTTTCATTTTGATGTTGTGTACACATAATAGCTAAAACTTCAGAACAGACAACGACCTTACTATAGCAAAAACATCTATATATTTTTCTTCTCTAGAAAACATCTTTATCTTGCACGAGATTTAGTTGAATGTCGGGCCATCTTTCTTTTGACACGTGCCAAGCACGTGGCTTTGTAAATCCGAACGTTGGGCGTTGCTGTTGCTTTTCCACGCTCCCTTCCTTTCAAATTTCAAATGTTAATCCGAACGTTGGCGTCGCTGCTTCTTTTCTACGCTCCCTTTCTTTCTTCTTTGTTCTTTGTCTACTCATTCCCTTTTTCCCCCTCGGTGGAGCCCCGTCACAGTCGAGCCAGTCACTACGGTGCCAGATTTAGCTCAATCAAAGAGGGCGGAGCCGTATGTGGCTCCGATCATTATTGACGGCACAGAGAGAGAGAGAGAGAGAGAGAGAGAGAGAGAGAGGTCGATAATGATTGCTGCTCGGCAACTGGGTCTCATGTGGCGGCGGAGGTGAGGCTGAGCGACGACATGTAGCTGACGCATTCGAGGGCTTGCTGGATGGAGTGCAAGGGGGGATCTTCAGCTCTTCGCGCAGGATCGTTCTGTGAGTCTCTGGAAACTCAATCTCTCGTCGATGTTTCTTGTTTTCCTTGATGATGACCAATTACTGAAAGTGTTTGTTGTTGTGGGTTGTTGATTGTCCTGTTCTTGCTCTGTTGGGCTTTCTGCGGTTGTAATCTTGTCCTTTGTTTCTTGATTTTCTTTTGGGCTCGTGAGAATGTCGTGTTGCATTAGCCGACGAAAATGCTGTAGGGCTGTGGTAGATTATCATCCGAAAGAAAACTAGCGCAAGAACTTAGAAGAACAAGATTCTCGCGAAATTTCTCTCTGCCGTGTAAAGTTTCGCATGCTTTTTAATATTCATTTGATTTGATATATGTGGATGTTCGGGGTGTACCTTATCTTTGTTGTTTCCCACGTAACACATTCTCTAGTCAAATCTCGTCATCATCTTGCTACAAATCTTTGGACTCTGCTATTCTTGACCAATTTGCTTGCCCAAAAAGATCTCGGTACAGTCAAAACACGAGTGCTTTTGGCAAATGATCGTCTCAAAACATCTGCTATTTCAACTTTTCTTTGCTTTTCCCAGCCATCTTGGATGTATGTCTGGAAAACTGTTTCTCTTCCAACAATGTTCTGTTATTCTGGTTTAGTGCTTGTCATATGTAGCTCTAGAGTTAGTCTTTGAAATTGGGTTTCTAGAAAGCCTTGACCATAATTTCGCTTGCAGAATGCCATAAATAGAGAGAGGAGGTTCTCTTTTGGATAAAATTTATCAACTTCAACTAAAGCTAGTTAAATCCTCTTATTGAAGATTGTGTGCTGCTTTTCCAAGATGTTGTGTTTTGCCATCTTTTGGATTCTCGACTTATTTTCCTTATGTGTTATCTTTTCCAATTTTCAAAAAAGACATGATATTTCGACATTGATAGTTCAATGTGTGCATCAGAAAGTCCTTTTTTTTGGGTTATATAGAGGCAAAGTCCAAAAGGAAAATATTAATTCTATATATATTATTAAGAAACTCATTTTTTTTTCACTTTTTTAACCGGGAGTAATTTTTAAGAATTCACCCCATTCATATTATATAGAGGCTAAGTCCAAAATGAGAAGCCTCATTTCAACTTATTGTCAAAATCTCTCCTTTAAGAAATTTAGAAAACTGATGTTTGGCAAATTTCAAGGATGATGTTGATTTGAGGTGAGTAGTCGTAGTGTTCCGATTGTAGAAAGAAGAACATAATAAAATACTTTTTGGGGTTGACAATGGCGTGATGTTTTTCACAAGTTTTTGTTCATATGGTTTGATAAGTGTTCTTAAGAAATTTTGAAGTTGATGTTCCACAAATTAATGGACAACTTCGTTCAAGGGCACAAGTGTAATAGACAAGGCTAGAGAAAAACGCTGAGTAGAATGATATCTGGAGGGATGGTTCTAATAACTGGAGGGATGGTTTTAATAACTTATGAAGTTGGGTTTGATTGCAGAATGATTTCGATGATTTGAGGCCAATCGATCAAGGAATGACTATTTCTATAAGTTGGGGTAATTATTCGACTGATATTTGAGAAATTTCAAGGAATGAATTCATTTTGGTGACTAGATGCGATTATGTCTTGATTTTAGAAAGGAATATGCTGCAAAAGAGTTTTCATATTGATGTAGGTTGTTCTACATAGCTTTCATTAAAAAATGGACAACTTCATTTAAGAATGATATCTGAAGTTTATTTGATTGTGGAATGATATGATTTTAGGAGATAATAGAAAGAAATGTAGAACAAAATGTTGATGTTAGTGACACGTTTTTTTTTTTTAAGTTTTTTGATTTCGGTTTTGGATAATTGATTTTTTTGAATTTTGAAGTGGAGTTGATTGTGGAATGCTTTCTATGATTTTGGGTGGTTATTTTTTCTTGAATTCAAACCAATTTTTTTATTATTTAATTTTGGGTGATCATTCGAGATTGATGTTTGGGAAATTTCAAGGCTAAACCCATTTCAAGGTGTCCTCTTTTCTTAAGTATTTTAATAAAACATGACACTATTTGTGAAAGGTGGTGGAGAAGGATGGGCTATTATAGACATCCAATAGACTAACACCATATTTCTTTGGTGCTGCTGCCTGACCTTGCTTTGGATAAACTGAAATCAAGGCTTAAGAACATCATCTATGTAGATCAATATTAATCACCAATCACAGGCAGTTAAAGCGGCCAATTGTGGGGTAAGAGCAATAATTTGAATAGACATGAGAGTTTAAATAAAATATTGCATTAACTCAAAGTCATAAAGATAAAATGGAAATATGAAAATTTTACCAAAGGCCGATCATAACCAATTATTTGGTTATTGATCTTGAAAGAGAATGGAAGAGGATTGGTTGTAAGAAGAACAAGGGAAGAACTCTTTTTAGAATGGAGGAAAGAAGGAAGTGGAAGGACTTTAGAAGTTCGAAACCCGCCTTCTTCTTCCATAGTTTATTTAGAGAAGATAAAAGGTGAATAGTGCGTTTACGAGAAATTACTATTGCTCTACAATAAAAAGTAAATAGTGAGTCAATTTGACCAAAAGTGCATACTGATACAATGAGAATCTTTATGTAAAAATTTCAAAATAAGAAATCCTTGAGTAGAACCTCATAATGAGGCTGTGGTTGTTATCATTGCTTTTTTATTCTTCATCTTTTGCCAAATTAATGTCATAGCAATTATCTTCATTAATGTTTCTACTATGATGAGAATGAGGTTATGATTATTTTACTCAACCATAATGGAAACACCAATGAAGATGACTGCTATAACATTAATCTGACAGAAGATGAAGACTAAAAAAGCAATGGTGGAACACCCAAAACTATCACTATGCACTTGTCAAACTAGCTCATTATTTACTTTTATTGTAGACTAAAAAAGTAATTTTCCGTGAACGCACTATTCAAGACAAGCCTCGAACTTTCCTTCCACTTCCTTCTTCCATTCATCCTAAGAAGAACTCATTCATCTTATCATGTTATCTTCATAAACCCCTATTAAATTGATGGTTATAAATCAAAGTTAATGCAATATTTTACTTAAATTTTCATGTCTATTTAAATTATTGCTCATACCCCATAATCGACCGGTTTAACCACATGTGGTTAGTGACTTAATTATCACGTAAGTTATATTTAAGTTATATGCCATTTTAATATTTTGACCATACCACAAACGGTTGATCTCACTATTTGTGGAAGATTTTGTCATTTTTATTTACATATGCCATTTTAATATTTTATTTAAATTTATTCTTACTATTTTACCCTTATGCTTGCAATTATATTTCATTTTAGTCAATTATAATTTCTTTTCATCTATTTTATCACTGTAAAATTAGTATGAGGGGCAAGGATCGAAGGATCGAAGGACTATAAATAGATGGTGAAACTTTGATAGAAAGAATCAAGTAGAATGAGGTCATTAAACAAAGAAAATTAAATAAATTCATGAGTAATAAATATTATAGTATGAAAAGTAAAAATATTAATGAACCACCAGTAGATGAGAAAGCATACCATATTATATTCAATGTAAATTACAATTGGAGAGGAGATATGCTACAAAAAGTAAAGTATGATAATGAAAATATCAAATCTAGATCTAACATGATTATTTTACTCAACCATAATGGAAACACCAATGAAAATAACTGCTATAACATTAATCTGACAGAAGATGAAGACTAAAAAAGCAATAGTGGAACACCAAAACTATCACTATGCACTTGTCAAACTAGCTCATTATTTACTTTTATTGTAGACTAAAAAAGTAATTTTTCGTGAACGCACTATTCAAAACAAGCTTCGAACTTCCTTCCACTTCCTTCTTCCATTCATCCTAAGAAGAACTCCCTCATCTTACCATGTTATCTTCATAAACCCCTATTAAATCGATGGTTATAAATCAAAGTTAATACAATATTTTACTTAAATTTTCATGTCTATTTAAATTGTTGCTCATACCCCATAATCGACCGGTTTAACCACATGTGGTTAGTGACTTAATTATCACGCAAGTTATATTTAAGTTATATGTCATTTTAATATTTTGACCATATCACAAACGGTTGATCTCACTATTTGTGGAAGGTTTTGTCATTTTTATTTACATATGCCATTTTAATATTTTATTTAAATTTATTCTTACTGTTTTACCCTTATGCTTGCAATTATATTTCATTTTATTCAATTATAATTTCTTTTCATCTATTTTATCACTGTAAAATTAGGATGAGGGGCAAGGATCGAAGGACTATAAATAAATGGTGAAACTTTGATAGAAAGAATCAAGTAGAATGAGGTCATTAAACAAAGAAAATTAAATAAATTCATGAGTAATAAATATTATAGTATAAAAAGTAAAAATATTAATGAACCACCAGTAGATGAGAAAGCATACCATATTATATTGAATGTAAATTACAATTGGAGAGGAGATATGCTACAAAAAGTAAAGTATAATAATGAAAATATCAAATCTAGATCTAACATGATTATTTTACTCAACCATAATGGAAACACCAACGAAAATAACTGCTATAACATTAATCTGACAGAAGATGAAGACTAAAAAAACAATAGTGGAACACCAAAACTATCACTATGCACTTGTCAAACTAGCTCATTATTTACTTTTATTGTAGACTAAAAAAGTAATTTTTCGTGAACGCACTATTCAAGACAAGCTTCGAACTTCCTTCCACTTCCTTCTTCCATTCATCCTAAGAAGAAGTCCCTCATCTTACCATGTTATCTTCATAAACCCCTATTAAATCGATGGTTATAAATCAAAGTTAATACAATATTTTACTTAAATTTTCATGTCTATTTAAATTGTTGTTCATACCCCATAATCGACCGGTTTAACCACATGTGGTTAGTGACTTAATTATCACGCAAGTTATATTTAAGTTATATGTCATTTTAATATTTTGACCATATCACAAACGGTTGATCTCACTATTTGTGGAAGGTTTTGTCATTTTTATTTACATATGCCATTTTAATATTTTATTTAAATTTATTCTTACTGTTTTACCCTTATGCTTGCAATTATATTTCATTTTATTCAATTATAATTTCTTTTCATCTATTTTATCACTGTAAAATTAGGATGAGGGGCAAGGATCGAAAGACTATAAATAGATGGTGAAACTTTGATAGAAAGAATCAAGTAGAATGATGTCATTAAACAAAGAAAATTAAATAAATTCATGAGTAATAAATATTATAGTATGAAAAGTAAAAATATTAATGAACCACTAGTATATGAGAAAACCTATCATATTATATTGAATGTAAATTACAATTGGAGAGGAGATATGCTACAAAAAGTAAAGTATGATAATGAAAATATCAAATCTAGATCTAACATGATTATTTTACTCAACCATAATGGAAACACCAACGAAAATGACTGCTATAACATTAATCTGACAGAATATGAAGACTAAAAAAACAATGGTGGAACCCCCAAAACTATCACTATGCACTTGTCAAACTAGCTCATTATTTACTTTTATTGTAGACTAAAAAAGTAATTTTTCGTGAACGCACTATTCAAGACAAGCTTCGAACTTTCCTTCCACTTCCTTCTTCCATTCATCCTAAGAAGAACTCCATCATCTTACCATGTTATCTTCATAAACCCCTATTAAATCGATAGTTATAAATCAAAGTTAATGCAATATTTTACTTAAATTTTCATGTCTATTTAAATTATTGCTCATACCCCATGATCGACCGGTTTAACCACATGTGGTTAGTGACTTAATTATCACGCAAGTTATATTTAAGTTATATGTCATTTTAATATTTTGACCATATCACAAACGGTTGATCTCACTATTTGTGGAAGGTTTTGTCATTTTTATTTACATATGCCATTTTAATATTTTATTTAAATTTATTCTTACTGTTTTACCCTTATGCTTGCAATTATATTTCATTTTATTCAATTATAATTTCTTTTCATCTATTTTATCACTGTAAAATTAGTATGAGAGGCAAGGATCGAAGGACTATAAATAGATGGTGAAACTTTGATAGAAAGAATCAAGTAGAATGAGGTCATTAAACAAAGAAAATTAAATAAATTCATGAGTAATAAATATTATAGTATGAAAAGTAAAAATATTAATGAACCACCAGTAGATAAGAAAACCTACCATATTATATTGAATGTAAATTACAATTGGAGATGAGATATACTACAAAAAGTAAAGTACGATAATGAAAATATCAAATCTAGATCTAAGATGATTATTTTACTCAACCATAATGGAAACACCAACGAAAATGACTGCTATAACATTAATCTAACAGAAGATGAAGACTAAAAAAGCAATGGTGGAACACCCAAAACTAGCTCATTATTTACTTTTATTGTAGACTAAAAAAGTAATTTTTCGTAAACGCACTATTCAAGACAAGCTTCGAACTTTCCTTCCACTTCCTTCTTCCATTCATCCTAAGAAGAACTCCCTCATCTTACCATGTTTATCTTCATAAACCCCTATTAGATCGATGGTTATAAATCAAAGTTAATGCAATATTTTATTTAAATTTTCATGTCTATTTAAATTATTGCTCATACCCCCATAATCGATCGGTTTAACCACATGTGGTTAGTGACTTAATTATCACACAAGTTATATTTAAGTTATATGTCATTTTAATATTTTGACCATACCACAAACGATTGATCTCACTATTTGTGGAAGGTTTTGTCATTTTTATTTACTTATGCCATTTTAATATTTTATTTAAATTTATTCTTACTGTTTTACCCTTATGCTTGCAATTATATTTCATTTTAGTCAATTATAATTTCTTTTCATCTATTTTATCACTGTAAAATTAGTATGAGGGGCAAGGATCGAAGGACTATAAATAGATGGTGAAACTTAGTAGACTGAGGTCATTAAACAAAGAAAATTAAATAAATTCATGAGCAATAAATATTATAGTATGAAAAGTAAAAATATTAATGAACCACCAGTAGATGAGAAAACCTACCATATTATATTGAATGTAAATTACATTGCAGAGAAGATATGCTACAAAAAGTAAAGTATAATAATGAAAATATCAAATCTAGATCTAAGATGATAATCTGCACTCCGTCACTCGACTAATATATGGGATATGAAAATATCAACCGATTATGAGTATGAATCAATGATTAGTTCTAAAAACTATGATATTGTTTCAAAATAGTTACTTCTATACCAGAGCGATACTTCTGAATAAATGTGAGTTTTCAACGATTTTCAAAAGAATGTGTGAAGGTGAAGAGGGATAATTACCCTAATTACCTTATGCTCTCTAGAAGAGTATACACAAAAACCTACCTCCAACTGCTCTGACTGTCCTCTTTTATGGTGCATGTGCTACAGTGTATTTTTATAGTACTTAGTGAACATTGCTAATTGAACAATAGTAAGTGCACAATAAAAGTGTGAACCGTTACTACAATATTACTTCCCGCTTTTGCAACAATGTCGACAAATACACCAATCAAACCTCAAAGTTTCTTCCTATTTTCGAATAAGCCAATTCATTTGGGATCCTGCAGATCCACTATTTTTCCTATTCAAAGATCAGCCATTTGTCTTTGTGTTTTCACATCGAGAATTCTTTGCAGATGAAGAGATGTCAAATGGGCTTCTTACTTCCCAAACAAATTCCCCCACATCTATATATAAACGTTGGTTTATCAAGAATATACAAGAAAAGCACTTTGAATTGTTGATTCATCGCTAGAGATGGCTTAGAACCAATAATTCATTATCTAATGAATTTTTACTTTCTAATATTCCATCCAAGAATTATTTTTTGACTATGAAGATTCACATTTTGATTGTTAGTCTTCTTCATATAATTGCTCGATTATTTTGTAACATTCTTCTTTGGTTTTTACTCTAACAAAGGCTAATATTATCAAGGATTTCTCCTGAAAATAGGATGACTCAAGAACTAAAGATAATTTTTCGGGTTTGGTTATTTGCTTATTTAATCATTTGCAACTACTCTCAATCTTGGAATTTGAATCGATCTCACAATTTAGTTTTATATCTTCGTATGAAGATGGGTATATTATTTTGAGTAGTGTTGTAATCAAAACTCCCAAGTAGTTACCGATGATATTTTGAATATGGCAAAATAATGGAGGAGACAAGGAAATTAAAGGTTATACTGTAGTGGCCCGAACTCCTTTTGGAGTAGGTTATATCCCGGTTTAAGTATGGGATGAAGAATGCTTCTAATGGACCAAAGTAGTCCATCAATTATGGAACTAATTTAGAAGATCATGTGTATCAAGTCTTTGAAATATACCGGCCATATATATTTGGAGATTGAATTCTGTTTGTAGAAAACATTCCGCTGAGCCTTTAGATAACTCTGACTTTGGGTTTTTATGAGTATGGGGTTCTCTGTCCCATTTGATACGGTGTATGACCTTGATGATGATGACTATGGTGGAGTAAAGGATATGATCTAAGTCTATTTTATCAATTAAATGAGTAAACTTGGCTGATTCAGTTTCAACCAACATTTGCTCATATTATGCCAAATGTTTATTCGCATCATCTAGAACCAACCTTTAGGAAATATCCTCAATTGTGAGAATATTTTGATATTTTTTTTTTTGGAAAATATGGATCTTTTTTGCTGAGGGCTGCTTAGGGCTTAATAACCACCTCATTGAAAAAAAAATATTTTTCTTCATCATCTAGTATTCCTGTAAGTGGTAAACAAGTTTGGGCTACAAGTGGTGATAGATTGTCGCTTATTTGAATGATGTCGGACATTTGACCCTTTGCTGTTTTGAGCCAAGATTGGGCAAATAGTTCTAATAACTATTTTAGTAGCAATATGATAAGCTCGATTACATTTGGCATGAGTTCTTTGAGTATCTAGGATGGGTTTGCTATATGGTTCTTCATGGAATATTTTTGCCCATGACTTAATAGGCAGTGATAGGGTTTTGGATATGGTTATTTTAATATCGGATGATGGTCCAACCTTGGCCTTTCCTTTATCTAGCTTTTCTCGAGGCATAGTTTCTCTTGTGAAAAAAATCAAGTAATGAGATTGAATAACCATTTATGAATTTAATATTGAAATCAAACACAGAAAGTATGGCTTGTCATTTGGCAAAAATTTGTTTTGATGTAATATTTAAGACATATTTTTGCAAAACATGTTTTGTAGATTTGCAATCAATTCTCAAGAGTAATTTTTGATTTAAAAGATCTCATTGGAATTTTTATATGGAAAGGACTATGGCAAGCATTTCATTTTTTTATGGTAGAATAGCTTTGTTGAGTTGAGTTCCAATGTTTGGATACAAACTAAATAATTAACTCTATTGTTATGAATTATTTGAGAATACCGCCATATCTTAATTCTGAGGCATCCGTTTCAACTATTTTGAAAGCAATTGGATTGACAAGAAGTGAGCAAGGTATTTCTTTGATATGGAGAATCTCATACTCATAAAAAAAAACTCAAAGCTAGACAGATGCTGGGATTACCAACATGCTTGGTGGAATGTTTTTTATAGACAAAATTCTATCTCCCAACATAGACCATTTTGATATACACAATCTTTCAAACTCGTTCCATAACTAGTGGGAATACTTTTGCCCATTAGAAACATTCTTCATCCAATACTTAAATCTATTCCAAAAGGAGTTCAGGCAATCACAACATGACTTTCGATTTCCTTATCTCCTCCACTATTTTGCCATATTCAAAATATTGTGAGTAACTGCTCAGAAGTTTGATTACTATACTACTCAAAGCAATATATTGATCCTCATACAAAGACATAAAATCAAATAGTGGGATCGGTTCAAATTCCAAAATAGGGGAACAAAAGAAATGATTTGCAAATGGGTATATAAAGCCATTACTAGAGCCAAACCCGAACAAATATCTTCATTTCCTAAATTATCCTATTTTTAGGAGAAATCCAAATATCTTCATTTCCTAAATCATCCTATTTTCGGGAGAAATTCTTGATAATATCAACACTTGCTAGAGCAAAAACCAAAAAAGAATGTTATAGAATAATCGGGCAATTATATGAAAAAGACCAGTAGTCAAAATGCAAATCTTCAAAATCAAATAATAACCAGGAAGAAACTTTGAGATATCGACTGGTATCCCCATAAAAAGACAAAACAACATATGCCGACATTGTTATTGTTCACACTTTTATTGTGCACTATTGTTTAATTAGCATTGTTCACTCAATATTGTAGAAATACACTATAGCACGAGTATTATATAAGAGAACACTCGAAACAAATAGAGTCATGCTTTTGTGTATACCCTTTTGGAAAGCATCAGGTAATCAGGGCAATTATCATTTTTCTCTCCTTCAGACATAACCTCACATCTTCTGAAAACCCATCTTCGCCATAACCTCTAGTATAAAAGTAAGTTTTTCGAAACCATATTATCATTTTTCAAAATTGATCATTGACTCATATTCATAATCGGTTGATCTTTTCATATTCCATATATCAATCAAGTGACAGAGTGCGAATTGATCTAGATCTGATATTTTCATTACTGTACTTTGCTTTCTGCGGCATATCTTCTGCACTTGTAATTTACAGTTTCCATATTTGTAATTTACATTCAATATAATTGTCGCGACCTCACCTCGGGTGCACCACCTAGGGTTTGGCTAATGGATTACTAAGCCTAAACTTAGCTCGGGCTCTCCCAAGCCCATACCAATTCGCGACTTAGGGTTTAAGTTTTTAGCATGCAAATGATTTTTACTTGGAGTCGCCACTAATCTATTTTTTGGTGGGTCGATTAGAAACCCAAGTAAAGTAACAGGAGGATTACTTTACTCCTACGAACCAGAGACTATGGGATCGGGGACTTGATTACGTTAGATTTCTCTAACGCCCTTTCGGTACCTTTTCTCTTTTATTTAAAAAAAATGATTGGCAGGCAGTTTGCATTGATTTTAATTTACTCCCTAACATTCAATGTGATCATGCAAATGCGCAATCATTATTTAGCACTCAATTATCAAAGCATTAAATAAATTGCAAGGAAAGGGAGGAAATTACTTACCTTGAAGCTACTAAAGCATCTGCAATATTAGTTAGAAAATCACATCGACCTAAAAGTGATTTCTAATTAATATGCGATCACTCAAATTTTGGATTTTCTCTTATTTAATGAGGCCTAAAACTAACATGCAATGCATGTAATGACGTACGAAAGTGTCTAACTATAATGGCATGCAATGTGCAACCTAAACTATATGACATGCAAGTGATATGTTTTTTGTGTGTGTTTTTCATGAAATT
>MU089881.1:0-11171 GCA_014858505.1 Corymbia citriodora subsp. variegata
AAAAATCTCGAACAACGGGCAGCCAGATAGGCACGTACGGACATCCGGAGACCGAGCCCCACTTGCCCAGCCCTGAGAGGGCCTAAACCGAGGAAAAAAGTTGTCTATATTGTAAATTTCGACGCGGGTCACCTACCGGCGGCACGCCAGCCGCCCCGGGAACGCCGCTGCCCTGTCTTGGTTGTATCGCAAGCTGAACGGCCCCAATAGCACGCCGGACCGGTGATTTCGGATGCCCAGAAGTCGGAAACAGGCCAAAGGACCACCCCAGAATGGTCCCAAAATTCCTAGAGAACTCGCCAGCTTGACCCGTTCGTGGCATTTGGCGGGCATTTTGCAGTTTGGGTCTATTTTACGGTCGAAAATCTCGAACAGCGGGCTGCCAGATAGGCCCGTACGGACATCCGGCCACTTGCCTAGCCCTGAGAGGCCCTAAACCGAGCAAAAAAGTTGTCTATGTTGTAAATTTCGACGCGGGTCACCTACCGGCGGCACGCCAGCCGCCCTGGGAACGCCGCTTCCCTGTCTAGGCGTATCGCAAGCGGAACGGCCCCAGCACCACGCCGGACCGGAATTTCGGCTACCTAGAAGTTGGAAACAGGCCAAAGGACCACTCCAGAATGGTCCCAAAATGCCCAGAGTACTCGCCGGCTTGACCCGTTCGCGGCATTTCGCGGGGAATTTGCAGTTTGGGTCGTGTTTCCGGTCGAAAATCTCGAACAACGGGCAGCCAGATAGGCACGTACGGACATCCGGAGACCGAGCCCCACTTGCCCAGCCCTGAGAGGGCCTAAACCGAGGAAAAAAGTTGTCTATATTGTCAATTTCGACGCGGGTCACCTACCGGCGGAACGCCAGCCGCCCCGGGAACGCCGCTGCCCTGTCTTGGTTATATTGCAAGCTGAACGGCCCCAACAGCACGCCGGACCGGTGATTTCGGATGCCCAGAAGTCGGAAACAGGCCAAAGGACCACCCCAGAATGGTCCCAAAATTCCCAGAGAACTCGCCAGCTTGACCTGTTCGCGGCATTTGGCGGGCATTTTGCAGTTTGGGTCTATTTTACGGTCGAAAATCTCGAACAGCGGGCTGCCAGATAGGCCCGTCCGGACATCCGGAGGCCGAGCCCCACTCGCCCAGCTCTGAGAGGCCCTAAACCGAGCAAAAAAGTTGTCTATGTTGTAAATTTCAACGCGGGTCACCTACCGGAGGCACGCCAGCCGCCCAGGGAACGCCGCTGCCCTGTCCTGGTGGTTCGAGCGCGGAATGGACCCAACAGCACGCCGGACCGGTGATTTCGGCTGCCCAAAAGTTGGAAACAGGCCAAAGGACCACCACAGAATGGTCCCAAAATGCCTAGCGCACTCGCCGGCTTGACCCGTTCGCGGCATTTGTCGAGGTTTTGTTGTTTGGGTCCAATTTCCGATCGAAAATCTCGAACAGCTGGCAGCCAGATAGGCCCGTACGGACATCCGGAGGTCGAGCCCCACTTGCCCAGCCCTGAGAATCCATAAACCGAGCAAAAAAGTTGTCTACGTTGTAAATTTCGACGCGGGTCATCAACCGGCGGCACGCCAGCCGCCCCGGGAACGCCGGTAGCCTGTCCTGGCGGATCACAAGTGGAACGGCCCCAACAGCACGCCGGACCGGTGATTTCGGCTGCCTAGAAGTCCGAAACAGGCCAAAGGACCACCACAGAATTGTCCCAAAATGCCCAGAGAACTCGCCGGCTTGACCCGTTCGCGGCATTTGGTGAGGATTTTGCAGTTTGGGTACGGTTTCCGGTCGAAAATCTCGAACAGCGGGCAGCCAGATAGGCACGTACGGACATTCGGAGGCCGAGCCCCACTTGCCTAGCCCTGAGAGGGCCTAAACCGAACAAAAAAGTTGTCTATGTTGTAAATTTCGTCACGGGTGACCTACCGGCAGCACGCCAGCCTCCCCGGGAACGCCGCTGCCCTGTCCTGGCGTATCGCAAGCAGAATGGCCCCAACAGCACGCCAGACCTATGATTTCGGCTGCCCATAAGTCGGAAATAGGCCAAAGGACCACCCCAGAATGGTCCCAAAATGCCCAGAGAACTCGCCGGCTTGACCATTCGCGGCATTCGGATGGATTTTGCAGTTTGGGTCCTATTTCCGAGCGATAATCTCGAACAGCGGGCAGACAGATAGGCCCGTACGGACATCCGGAGGCCGAGCCCCACTTGCCCAGCCCTGAGAGGGACTAAACCGACCAGAAAAGTTGTCTATGATGTAAATTTCGACGCGGGTCACCTACCGGCAGCACGCCAGCCATCCCGGGAACGCCACTGCCCTGTCCTGGCTGATCGCAAGCGGAACGGCCCCAGCACCACGCCGGACCGGAATTTCGGCTGCCTAGAAGTTGGAAACAGGCCAAACGTCCACTCCAGAATGGTCCCAAAATGCCCAGAGAACTCGCTGGCTTGACCCGTTCGCGGCATTTCGCAGGGATTTTGAAGTTTGGGTCGTGTTTCCGGTCGAAAATCTCGAACAACGGGTAGCCAGATAGGCACGTACGGACATCCGAAGACCGAGCCCCACTTGCCCAGCCCTGAGAGGGCCTAAACCGAGGAAAAAAGTTGTCTATATTGTAAATTTCGACGCGGGTCACCTACCGGCGGCACGCCAGCCGCCCCGGGAATGCCGCTGCCCTGTCTTGGTTGTATCGCAAGTTGAATGGCCCCAACAGCACGCCGGACCGGTGATTTCGGATGCCCAGAAGTCGGAAACAGGCCAAAGCACCACCCCAGAATGGTCCCAAAATGCCCAGAGAACTCGCCGGCTTGACCCGTTCGCGGCATTTGGCGTGGATTTTGCTGTTTGGGTCCAGTTTCCGGTCGAAAATCTCGAACAGCGGGCACCCAGATAGGCCCGTACGGACATCCGGAGGCCGAGCCCCACTTGCCCAGCCCTGAGAGGGCCTAAACCGAGGAAAAAAGTTGTCTATGTTGTAAATTTCGACGCGGGTCACCTACCGGCGGCACGCCAGCCGCCCCGGGAACGCCGCTGCCCTGTCTTGGTTGTATCGCAAGCTGAACGGCCCCAACAGCACGCCGGACCGGTGATTTCGGCTGCCCAGATGTCGAGAACAGACCAAAGCACCCCCAGAATGGTCCCAAAATGCCCAGAGAACTCGCCGGCTTGACCCGTTCGCGGCATTTGGCATGGATATTGCTGTTTGGGACCAGTTTCCGGTCGAAAATCTCGAACAGCGGGGAGCCAGATAGCCCCGTACGGACATCCGGAGGCCGAGCCCTACTTGCCCAGCCCTGAGAGGGCCTAAACCGAGCAAAACAGTTGTCTATGTTGTAAATTTCGACGCAGGTCACCTACCTGCGGCACGCCAGCCGCCCCGGGAACGCCGCTAGCCTGTCCTGGCGGTTCGCAAGTGGAACGCCCCAACAGCACGCCGGACCGGTGAATTCGGCTGCCTAGAAGTCGGAAACAGGCCAAAGGACCACCACAGAATGGTCCCAAAATGCCTAGAGAACTCGCCGGCTTAACCCGTTCGCGGCATTTGGGGGAGATTTTGCAGTTTGGGTACAGTTTCTGGTCGAAAATCTCGAACAGCGGGCAGCCAGATAGTCCCGTACGGACAACCGGAGGCCGAGCCCCACTTGCCCAGCCTTGAGAGGGCCTAAACCGAGCAAAAAAGTTGTCTATGTTGTAAATTTCGACGCGGGTCACCTACCGGCAGCACGCCAGCCTCCCCGGGAACGCCGCTGCCCTGTCCTGGCGGATCGCAAGCAGAACGACCCCAACAGCATGCCGGACCGGTGATTTCGGCTGCCCAGAAGTTGGAAACAGGCCAAAGGACCACCCCAGAATGGTCCGAAAATGCCCAGAGAACTCGCCGGCTTGACCCGTTCGCGGCATTTGCCGGGGAATTTGCAGTTTGGGTCCAGTTTCCGATCGAAAACCTCGAACAGCGTGCAGCCAGATAGGCCCGTACGGACATCCGGAGGCCGAGCCCCACTTGCCCAGCCCTGAGAGGCCATAAACCGAGCAAAAAAGTTGTCTATGATGTAAATTTCGACGCAGGTCACCTAATGGTGGCACGCCAGCCGTCCCGGGAACGCCACTGGCGTGTCCTAGCGGATGGCAAGCGGAACGCCCCCAACAGCACGTCGAACCGGTGATTTCGGCAGCCCAGAAGTCGGAAACAAGCCAAAGGACCACCCCAGAATGGTCCCAAAATGCCCAGAGAAATCGCCGGCTTGACCCGTTCGCAGCATTTTGCGGGGCTTTGCAGTTTGAGTCCTGTTTCCGGTCGAAAATCTCAAATAGCGGGCAGCCAGATAGGCCCGTACGGACATCCGAAGGCCGAGCCCCACTTGCCCAGCCCTGAGAAGCCCTAAACCGAGCAAAAAAGTTGTCTATGTTGTAATTTTCTACGCGGGTCACCTACCGGCGGCACGCCAGCCGCCACGGGAACGCCGCTGGCCTATCCTGGCGGTTCCAAGCGGCACAGCCCCAACAGCACGCCGGACCGGTGATTTCGGCTGCCCAGAAGACGGAAACAGGCAAAGGACCACCACAGAATGGTCCCAAAATGCCTAGAGAAATCGCCGGCTTGACCCGTTCGCAGCATTTTGCGGGGCTTTGCAGTTTGGGTCCTGTTTTCGGTCGAAAATCTTGAACAGCGGGCAGCCAGATAGGCCCGTACGAACATCCGGAGGCCGAGCCCCACTTGCCCAGCCCTGAGGGGCCCTAAACAGAGCAAAAAAGTTGTCTATGCTGTAAATTTCTACGCGGGTCACCTACCGGCGGCACGGCAGCCGCCCCGGGAACGCCGCTGGCCTATCCTGGCGGTTCCAAGCGGAACAGCCCCAACAGCACGCCAGACCGGTGATTTCGGCTGCCCAGAAGTCGGAAACAGGCCAAAGGACCACCCTAGAATGGTCCCAAAATGCCCAGAGAACTCGCCGTCTTGACCTGTTCGCGGCATTAGGCGGGGATTTTGCAGTTTTAGTCCAGTTTCCGGTCGAAAATCTCGAACAGCGGGCAGCCAGATAGGCCCGTACGGACATCCGGAGGCCGAGCCCCACTTGCCCAGCCCTGAGAGGCCATAAACCGAGCAAAAAAGTTATCTATGTTGTAAATTTCGACGCAGGTCACCTAATGGCGGCACGCCAGCCGCCCCGGGAACGCCGCTGGCGTGTCCTAGCGGATGGCAAGCGGAACGCCCCCAACAGCACGTCGGACCGGTGATTTCGGCTGCCCAGAAGTTGGAAACAAGCCAATGGACCACCCCAGAATGGTCCCAAAATGCCCAGAGAACTCGCCGGCTTGACCCGTTCGCGGCATTTGCCGGGGATTTTGCCGTTTGGGTCCAGTTTCCGATCGAAAATCTCGAACAACGTGCAGCCAGATAGGTCGTACAGACATCCGGAGGTCGAGCCCCACTTGCCCAGCCCTGAGAAGCCATAAACCGAGCAAAAAAGTTGTCTATGTTCTAAATTTCGACGCGGGTCACCTACCGGCGGCACGCCAGACGCCCCGGGAACGCCGCTGGCCTGTCCTGGCGGATCTCAAGCGGAACGGCCCCAACAGCACGCCGGACCGGTGATTTCGGCTGCCCAGAAGTCGGAAACAGGCCAAAAGACCACCCTAGAATGGTCCCAGAATGCCCAGAGAACTCGTCTGCTTGACCCGTTCGCGATATTTGGCGGGGATTTTGCAGTTTGGGTCTAGTTTCCGATCGAAAATCTCGAACAGCGGGCAGCCAGATAGACCCGTACGGACATCCGGAGGCTGAGCCCCACTTCCCCAGCCCTGAGAAGCCCTAAACCGAGCAAAAAAGTTGTCTACGTTGTAAATTTCGACGCGGGTCACCTACCGGCGGCCCGCCAGCCGCCCCGGGATTGCCGCTGCCCTGTGCTGCCTGATCGCAAGTGGAACGGCCCCAACAGCACGCTGGACCGGTGATTTCGGCTGCCCAGAAGTCAGAAACAGGCCAAAGAACCACCCCAGAATGGTCCCATAAGGCCGAGAGAACTCGCCGGCTTGACCGTTCTCGGCATTTGGCCGAGATTTTGCAGTTTGGGTACAATTTCCGGTCGAAAATCTCGAACAGCAGGTAGCCAGATAGGCCCGTACGGACATCCAGAGGCCGAGCCCCACTTGCCCAACCCTGAGAGGCCCCAAACTAAGCAAAAAAGTTGTCTATGTTGTAAATTTCGAAGCGGGTCACCTACCGGCGGCACGCCAGCCGCCCCGGGAACGCCGCTGGCCTGTCCTGGCGGTTCGCAAGCGGAAGGGCCCGAATAGCACGCCGGACCGGTGATTTCGGCTGCCCAGAAGTCGGAAACAGGCCAAAAGACCACCCCAGAATGGTCCCAAAAAGCCCAGAGAATTCGCCGGCTTGACCCGTTCGCGGCATTTGCCCAGCCCGTACGGACATCCGGAGGCCGAGCCCCACTTGCCCAGCCCTGAGAGGCCATAAACCGAGCAAAAAGTTATCTATGTTGTAAATTTCGACGCAGGTCACCTAATGGCGGCACGCCAGCCGCCCCGGGAACGCCGCTGGCGTGTCCTAGCGGATGGCAAGCGGAACGCCCCCAACAGCACGTCGGACCAGTGATTTCGGCTGCCCAGAAGTCAGAAAGAAGCCAAAGGACCACCCCAAAATGGTCCCAAAATGCCCAGAGAACTCGCTGGCTTGACCCGTTCGCGGCATTTGCCGGGGATTTTGCAGTTTGGGTCCAGTTTCCGGTCGAAAATCTCGAACAGCGGGCAGCCAGATAGGCCCGTACGGACATCCGGAGACCTAGCCCTACTTGCCCAGCCCTGAGAGGCCCTAAACCGAGCAAAAATGTTGTCTATGTTGTAAATTTCGACGCGGGTCATCTACCGGTGGCACGCCGGCCGCCCCTGGAACGCCACTGCCCTGTGCTGGCGGATCGCAAGCGGAAGTGCTGGCGGATCGCAAGCGGAACGACCCCAACAGCACGCTGGACCGGTGATTTCGGCTGCCCAGAAGTCGGAAACAGGCCAAAGGACCACCCCGGAATGGTCCCAAAATGCCCAGAGAACTCGCCGTCTTGACCTGTTTGGGGCATTAGGCGGGGATTTTGCAGTTTAGGTCCAGTTTCCGTTCGAAAATCTCGAACAGCGGGCAGCCAGATAGGCTCGTACGGACATCCGGAGGCCGAGCCCCACTTGCCCAGCCCTGAGAGGCCCAAAACCGTGCAAAAAATTTGTCTTTGCTGTAAATTTCGACGTAGGTCACCTACCGGCGGCACGCCAGCCGCCCCGGGAACGCCGATGCCCTGTCCTGGCGGATCGCAAGCTGAACGGCCCAAACAGCACGTCGGACCGGTGATTTCGTCAGCCCAGAAGTCGGAAACAGGCCAAAGGACCACCCTAGAATGGTCCCAAAATGCTTAGAGAACTCGCGGGTCACCTACCGGCGGCACGCCAGCCACCCCAGGAACGCCGCTGCCCTGTCCTGGCGGATCGCAAGCGGAATGGCCCCAACAGCACGCCGGCTTGAACCGTTCGCGGCATTTGGCGGGAATTTTGCTATTTGGGTCCAGTTTCCAGTCGGAAATATCGAACAGCGGGCAGCCAGATAGGCCCGTACAGACATCCGGAGGCCGATCCCCACTTTCCTAGCCCTGAGAGGGCCTAAACCGCGCAAAAAAGTTGTCTATGTTGTAAATTTCGATAAGGGTCACCTACCGGCGGCACGCCAGCCGCCCAGGGAATGCCGCTGTCCTGTCTTGGTTGTATCACAAGCTGAACGGCCCCAACAGCATGCCGGACCGGTGATTTTGGCTGCCCAGAAGTCGAGAACAGACCAAAGCACCCCCAGAATGGTCCCAAAATGCCCAGAGAACTCGCCGGCTTGACCCGTTCACGGCATTTGGCGTGGATTTTGCTGTTTGGGTCCAGTTTCCGGTCGAAAATCTCGAACAGCGGGCAGCCAAATAGGCCCGTACGGACATCCGGAGGCCGAGCCCCATTTGCCCAGCCTTGAGAGGGCCTAAACCTAGCAAAAAAGTTGTCTATGTTGTAAATATCGTCGCGGGTCACCTACCGGCGGCACGCCAGCCGTCCCGGGAACGCCGTTGCCCTTTCTTGGCGTATCGCAAGTGGAACGGTCCCAACAGCACGCCGGACCGGTGATTTCGGCTACCCAGAAGTCGGAAACAGGCCAAAGGACCACCCAGAATGGTCCCAAAATGCCTAGAGAAGTCGCCGGCTTGACCCGTTCGCGACATTTGGCGTGTATTTTGCCGTTTGGGCCTAATTTTCGGACGAAAATCTCGAACAGCGGGCAGCCAGATAGGCCCGTATGGATATCCGGAGGCCGAGCGCCATTTTCCCAGCCCTGAGAGGGCCTAAACCGAGCAAAAAAGTTGTCTATGTTGTAAATTTCGTCGTGGGTCACCTATCAGCGGCACGCCAGCCGCCCCGGGAACGCCGCTGCCCTGTCTTGGCGGATCGCAAGCAGAACGGCCCCAACAGCACGCCGGACCTGTGATTTTGGGCTGCCCAGAAGTCGGAAACAGGCCAAAGGACCACCCCAGAATGGTCCCAAAATGCCCAGAGAACTCGCCGGCTTGACCATTCGCGGCATTCGGATGGATTTTGCAGTTTGGGTCCTGTTTCCGATCGATAATCTCGAACAGCGGGCAGCCAGATAGGCCCGTACGGACATCCGGAGGCCGAGCCCCACTTGCCCAGCCCTCAGAAGCCTTAAACCGAGCAAAAAGTTGTCTATGCTGTAAATTTCGACGCGGGTCACCTACCGGCGGCACGCCAGCCGCCCCGGGAATGCCGCTGCCCTGTCTTGGCGTATTGCAAGCGGAACAGCCCCAACAGCACGCCGGACTGGTGATTTCGGCTGCCCAGAAGTCGGAAACAGGCCAAAGGACCACTCCAGAATGGTCCCAAATTCCCAGAGAACTCGCTGGCTTGACCCGTTCGCGGCATTCGGATGGATTTTGCAGTTTGGTTCCTGTTTCCGGTCGAAAATCTCAAACAGCGGGCAGCCAGATAGGCCTGTACGGACATCCGGAGGCCGAGCCCAACTTGCCCAGCACTGAGAGGCCCTAAACTGATTAAAAAAGTTGTCTATGTTGTAAATTTCGACGCAGGTCACCTACCGGCGGCACGCCAGCCGCCCTGGGAACGCCGCTGGCCTGTCCTGGTGGTTCGAAAGCGGAACGACCCCAACAGCACGCCGGACCGGTGAATTCGGCTGCCCAGAAGTCGGAAACAGGCCAAAGGACCACCATAGAATGGTCCCAAAATGCCTAGAGAACTTGCCGGCTTGACCCGTTCGCGGCATTTGGCTGGGATTTTGCAGTTTGGGTCTAGTTTCTGGTCGAAAATCTCGAACAGTGGGCAGCCAGATTGGCCCATACGGACATCCGGAGACCGAGCCCCACTTGCCCAGCCCTGAGAGGCCCTAAACCGAGCAAAAAAGTTGTCTATGTTGTAAATTTCAACGCGGGTCACCTACCGAAGGCACGTCAGCCGCCCAGGGAACGCCGCTGCCTTGTCCTGGTGGTTCGAGCGCGGAATGGACCCAACAGCACGCCGGACCGGTGATTTCGGCTGCCCAGAAGTCGGAAACAGGCCAAAGGACCACCACAGAATGGTCCCAAAATTCCTAGCGAACTCGCCGGCTTGACCTGTTCGCGGCATTTGTCGAGGTTTTGCTGTTTGGGTCCAATTTCCGGTCGAAAATCTCGAATAGCGGGCAGCCAGATAGGCCCGTACGGACATCCGGAGGTCGAGCCCCAATTGCCCAGCCCTGAGAATCCATAAACCGAGCAAAAAAGTTGTCTACGTTGTAAATTTCGACGCGGGTCATCTACCGGCGGCACGCCAGCCGCCTCGGGAACGCCGGTAGCCTGTCCTGGCGGATCACAAGTGGAACGGCCCCAACAGCACGCCTGACCGGTGATTTCGGCTGCCTAGAAGTCCGAAACAGGCCAAAGGACCACCACAGAATTGTCCCAAAATGCCCAGAGAACTCGCCGGCTTGACCCGTTCGCGGCATTTGGCGAGGATTTTGCAGTTTGGGTACAGTTTCCGGTCGAAAATCTCGAACAGCGGACAGCCAGATAGGCACGTACGGACATCCGGAGGCCGAGCCCCACTTGCCTAGCCCTGAGAGGGCCTAAACCGAACAAAAAAGTTGTCTATGTTGTAAATTTCGTCACGGGTGACCTACCGGCAGCACGCCAGCCTCCTCGGGAACGCCGCTGCCCTGTCCTGGGGTATTGCAAGCAGAATGGCCCCAACAGCATGCCAGACCTATGATTTCGGCTTCTCAGAAGTCGGAAATAGGCCAAAGGACCACCCCAGAATGGTCCCAAAATGCCAGAGAACTCGCCGGCTTGACCATTCGCGGCATTCGGATGGATTTTGCAGTTTGGGTCCTATTTCCAAGCGATAATCTCGAACAGCGGGCAGACAGATAGGCCCGTACGGACATTCGGAGGTCGAGCCCCACTTGCCCAGCCCTGAGAGGGACTAAACCGAGCAGAAAAGTTGTCTATGTTGTAAATTTCGACGCAGGTCACCTACCGGCAGCATGCCAACCACCCCGGGAACGCCGCTGCCCTATCCTGGCTGATCGCAAGCGGAACGGGCCCAGCACCACGCCGGACCGGAATTTCGGCTGCCTAGAAGTTGGAAACAGGCCAAAGGACCACTCCAGAATGGTCCCAAAATGCCTAGAGAACTCGCCGGCTTGACACGTTCGCCGCATTTTGCAGTTTGGGTCGTGTTTCCAGTCGAAAATCTCGAACAACGGGCAGCCAGATAGGCACGTACGGACATCCGGAGACCGAGCCCCACTTGCCCAGCCCTGAGAGGGCCTAAACCGAGGAAAAAAGTTGTCTATATTGTAAATTTCGACGCGGGTCACCTACCGGCGGCACGCCAGCCGCCCCGGGAACGCCGCTGACCTGTCTTGGTTGTTTCGCAAGCTGAACGGCCCCAACAGCACGCCGGACCGGTGATTTCGGCTGCCCAGAAGTCGGAAACAGGCCAAAGCACCACGCTAGAATGGTCCCAAAATGCCGAGAGAACTCGCCGGGTTGATCCGTTCGCGGCATTTGGCATGGATTTTGCTGTTAGGGACCAGTTTCCGGTCGAAAATCTCGAACAGCGGGGAGCCAGATAGGCCC
>MU089881.1:11861-50753 GCA_014858505.1 Corymbia citriodora subsp. variegata
AGCGGGCAGCCAGATAGGCCCGTACGGACATCCGGAGGCCGAGCCGCACTTGCGCAGCCCTGAGAGGCCCTAAACTGAGCAAAAAAGTTGTCTATGTTGTAAATTTCGACGCGGGTCACCTACCGGCGGCACGCCAGCCGCCCTTGGAACGCCGCTGGCCTATCCTGGCAGATCGCAAGAGGAACGGCCCCAACAGCACGCCGGACCGGTGATTTCGGCTGCCTAGAATTCGGTAATAGGCGAAAGGACCACCCCAGAATGGTCCCAAAATGCCTAGAGAACTCGCCGGCTTGACCCGTTCGCGGCATTTGTCGGGGATTTTGCAGTTTGGCTCCAGTTTCCGGTCGAAAATCTCGAACAGCGGGTAGCCAGATAGGCCCGTAAGGACATTTGGAGGCCGAGCCCCACTTGCCCAGCCTTGAGAGGCCCTAAACCGAGCCAAAAAGTTGTCTATGTTGTAAATTTCGACGCGGGTCACCTTCCGGCGGCACGCCAGCCGCTTCGGGAACGCCGCAGCCTTGTCTTGGCAGATCGCAAGGGGAACAACCCCAACAGCACGCCGGACCGGTGATTTCGGCTGCCCAGAAGTTGGAAACAGGCCAAAGGACCACCCCAGAATGGTCCCAAAATGCCCAGAGAACTCGCCGGCTTGACCCGTTCGCGGCATTTGGCAGGGATTTTGCAGTTTGGGTCCAGTTTCCGATCGAAAATCTCGAACAGCGGGCAGCCAGATAGGCCCGCACGGACATCCGGAGGCCGAGCCCCACTTGCCTAGCCCTGAGAGGCCCTAAACCAAGCAAAAAAGTTGTCTATGTTGTAAATTTCGACGAGGGTCACCTACTGACGGCACGCCAGCCGCCCCGGGAACGCCGCTGTCCTATCCTGGCGGTTCGCAAGTGGAACGGCTCCAACAGCACGCCGAACCGGTGATTTCGGCTGCCTAGAATTCGATAATAGGCCAAAGGACCACCCCAGAGTGGTCCCAAAATGCCCAGAGAACTCGCCGGCTTGACCCGTTCGCGGCATTTGTCGGGATTTTGCAGTTTGGGTCCAGTTTCCGGTCGAAAATCTCGAACAGCGGGTAGCCAGATAGGCCCGTACGGACATCCTGAGGCCGAGCCCCACTTGCCCGGCCCTGAGAGGCCCTAAACCGAGCAAAAAAGTTATCTATGTTGTAAATTTCGACGCGGGTCACCTACCGGCGGCACGCCTGCCGCCCCGGGAACACCGCTGGCCCGTCCTGGCGGATCTTAAGCGGAACGGCCCCAACAGCATGCCAGACCGGTGATTTCGGCTGCCCAGAAGTCAGAAACAGGCCAAAGGACCACCCCAGAATGGTCCCAAAATGCCCAGAGAACTCGTCGGCTTGACCCGTTCGCGGTATTTGGCTGGGATTTTGCAGTCTGGGTCCAGTTTCCGGTCGAAAATCTCGAACAGCGGGCAACCAGAGAGGCCCGTACAGACATACGGAGGCCGAGCCCCACTTGCCCAGCCCTGAGAGGCCCTAAACCGAGGAAAAAAGTAATCTATGTTGTAAATTTCGACGCGGGTCAACTACCGGCGGCACGCCAGCCGCCTCGGGAACGCCGTTGCCCTGTGCTGGCGAATCGCAAGCGGAACGGCCCTAATAGCACGCCGGACCGGTGATTTCGGCTGCCCAGAAGTCGGAAACAGGCCAAAGGACCACCCAAGAATGGTCCCAACATGCCTAGAGAACACGCCGGCCAGACCTGTTCGCGGCATTTGGCGAGGATTTTACAGTTTGGGTCTAGTTTCCGGTTGAAAATCTCGAACAGTGGCCAGCCAGATAGGCCCGTAAGGACATCCGGAGGCCGACCCCACTTGCCCAGCCCTAAGAGGCCCTAAACCGAGCCAAGAAGTTGTCTATGTTGTAAATTTCGACGCGGGTCACCTTACGGCGGCACGCCAGCCGCCCCGGGAACGCCGCTGCCTTGTCTTGGCGGATCGCAAGCGGAACAGCCCCAACAGCACGCCGGACCGGTGCTTTCGGCTGCCCAGAAGTCGGAAACATGCCAAAGGACCACCCCAGAATGGGCCCAAAATGCCCAGGGAACTATCCGGCTTGACTCGTTTGCGGCATTTGGCGGGCTTTTGCAGTTTGGGACCAGTTTCCGGTCAAAAATCTCGAACAGTGGGAAGCTAGGCAGGCCCAAACGGACATCCGGAGGCCGAGCCCCACTTGCGCAGCCCTGAGAGGACCTAAATCGAGCAAAAAAAGTTGTGTATGTTGTAAATTTCGACGCGGGTCACCTACCAGCGGCACGCCAGCCGCCTCGGGAACGCCTCTGGCCTGTCCCGGCAGATTGCAAGTGGAACGCCCCCAACAGCGCGCCGGACCGGTGATTTCGGCTGCCCAGAAGTCGGAAACAGGCCAAATGACCACCCCAGAATGGTCCCAAAATGCCCAGAGAACTCGCCGGCTTGACCCATTCACGGCATTTGGCGGGGATTTTACAGTTTGGGTCCAGTTTCCGGTCGAAAAGCTAGAACAGCGGGCAGCCAGATAGGCCCGTACGGACATCCGGAGGCCGAGCCCCACTTGCGCAGCCCTGAGAGGCCCTAAACCGAGCAAAAAAGTTGTCTATATTGTAAATTTCGACGCGGGTCACCTACCGGGGCACGCTAGCCGCCCCGGGAACGCAGTTGGCTTGTCCGAGCAGATCGCAAGAGGAACGGCCCCAACAGCACGCCGGACCGGTGATTTCGGCTGCCCAGAAGTCGGAAACAGGCCAAAGGACCACCCCAGAATGGTCCCAAAATGCCTAGAGAACTAGCCGGCTTGACCCGTTCGCGGCATTTGTCGGGGATTTTGCAGTTTGGGTCCAGTTTCCGATCGAAAATCTCGAACAGCGGGCAGCCATATAGGCCCTGAGAGGCCCTAAACCGAGCAAAAAAGTTGTCTATGTTGTAAATTTCGACGCGGGTCACCTACCGGCGGCACGCCAGCTGCCCCGGGAACGCCGCTGGCCTATCCTGGCGGTTCCAAGCGGCACAGCCCCAACAGCACGCCGGACCGGTGATTTCGGCTGCCCAGAAGACGGAAACAGGCAAAGGACCACCACAGAATGGTCCCAAAATGCCTAGAGAAATCGTCGGCTTGACCCGTTCGCAGCATTATGCGGGGTTTTGCAGTTTGGGTACAGTTGCCGGTCGAAAATCTCGAACATCGGGCAGCCATATAGGCCCGTACGGACATCCGGAGGCCGACCCCCACTTGCCCAGCCCTGAGGGGCCCTAAACCGAGGAAAAAAGTTGTCTATATTGTAAATTTCTACGTGGGTCACCTACCGGCGGCACGCCAGCCGCCCCGGGAACGCCGCTGGCCTATCCTGGCGGTTCCAAGCGGAACAGCCCCAACAGCACGACGGACCGGTGATTTCGGCTGCCAAGAAGTCGGAAACAGGCCAAAGGACCACCCTAGAATGGTCCCAAAATGCCCAGAGAAATCGCCGGCTTGACCCGTTCGCGGCATTTGGCAGGGATTTCGCAATTTGGGTCCAGTTTTTGGTCGAAAATCTCGAACAGCGGGCAGCCAGATAGGTCCGTATGGACATCCGGAGGCCGAGCCCCACTTGCCCAGCCATGAGAGGCCCTAAACCGAGCAAGAAAGTTGTCTTTGTTGTAAATTTCGAAGCGGGTCACCTACCGGCGGCACGCCAGCCGCTCCGGGAACGCCGCTGCCCTGTCCTGGCGGATAGCAAGCGGAACAGCCCCAACAGCACGCCGAACCGGTGATTTCGGCTGCCCAGAAGTCGGAAACAGGCCAAAGGGCCACCCCAGAATGGTCCCAAAATGCCCTGAGAACTCGCCGGCTTAACCCGTTCGCGGCATTCGGATGGATTTTGCAGTTAGGGTCCTGTTTCCGGTCGAAAATCTCTAATAGCGGGCAGCTAGATAGGCCCGTACGGACATCCGGAGGCCGAGCCCCACTTGCCCAGCACTGAGAGGCCCTAAACCGAGTAAAAAATTTGTCTATGTTGGAAATTTCGACGTGGGTCACTTACCGGCGGCACGCCAGCCGCCCTGGGAACGCCGCTGGCCTCTCCTGGCGGTTCGAAAGCGGTACGACCCCAACAACACGTCAGACCGGTGAATTAGACTGCCCAGAAGTCGGAAACAGGCCAAAGGACCACCACAAAATGGTCCCAAAATGCCCAGAGAACTCGTCGGCTTGACCCGTTCGCGGCATTTGGCGGGGATGTTGCAGTTTGGGTCTAGTTTCCGGTCGAAAATCTCGAACAGTGGGCAGCCAGATTGGCCCGTACGGACAACCGGAGGCCGAGCACCACTTGCCCAGCCCTGAGAGGCCCTAAACCGATCAAAAAAGTTGTCTATGTTGTAAATTTCGACGCGGGTCACCTACCGGAGGCACGCCAGCCGCCCCGGGAACGCCGCTGCCCTGTCCTGTTGGTTCGAGCGTGGAACGGCCCCAACAGCACGCCGGACCGGTGAATTCGGCTGCCCAAAAGTCGGAAACAGGCCAAAGGACAACCACAGAATTGTCCCAAAATACCCAGAGAACTCGCCGGCTTGACCTGTTCATGGTATTTGGCGGGGATTTTGCAATTTGGGTACAGATTTCGGTCGAAAATCTCGAACAGCGGGCAGCCATATAGGCCCGTACGGACATCCGGAGGGCGAGCCCCACTTGCCCAGCCCTGAGAAGCCATAAACCGATCAAAAAAGTTGTCTATGTTGTAAATTTCGACGCGGGTCATCTACCGACGGCACGCCAGCCGGCCAGGGAACGCCGCTAGCCTGTCCTGGCGGATCACAAGCGGAACGGCCCCAACAACACGCCGGACCGGTGATTTTGGCTGACTAGAACTCTGAAACAGGCCAAAGGACCACCCCAGAATTGTCCCAAAATGCCCAGAGAACTTACCGGTTTGACCCGTTCGCAGCATTTGGCGGGGATTTTGCAGTTTGGGTACAGTTTCCGGTCGAAAAACTCGAACAGCGGGCAGCCAGATAGGCCCGTACGGACATCCGGAGGCCGAGACGCACTTGCCCAGCCCTGAGAGGCCATAAACCGAGAAAAAAAGTTGTCTATGTTCTAAATTTCGACGCGGGTCACCTACCGGCGGCACGTCAGCCGCCACGGGAACACCGCTAGCGTGTCCTGGCGGATGGCAAGCTGAACAGCCCCAACAGCACGCCGGACTGGTGATTTCGGCTACCCAGAATTCGGAAACAGGCTAAAGGACCACCCCAGAATGGTCCGAAAATGCCTAGAGAACTCGCCGGCTTGACCCATTCACGGCATTTGCCGGGGATTTTGCAGTTTGGGTCCAGTTTCCGGTCGAAAATCTCGAATAGCGAGAAGCCGGATAGGCTCGTACGGACATCCGGAGGCCGAGCCCCACTTGCGCAGCCCTGAGAGGCCATAAACCGAGCAAAAAAGTTGTCTATGTTCTAAATTTCGACGCGGGTCACCTAACGGCGGCACGCCAGCTGCCCCGGGAACACTGCTGGCGTGTCCTAGCGGATGGCAAGCGGAACGGCCCCAACAGCACGTCAGAACGGTGATTTCGGCTGCCCAGAAGTCGGAAACAAGCCAAAGGACCACCCCAGAATGGTCCCAAAATGCCCAGAGAACTCGCCGGCTTGACCCGTTCGCAGCATTTGGCGGGGATTTTGCAGTTTGGGTCCAGTTTCCGATCGAAAATCTCGAACAGCATGCAGCCAGATAGGCCCGTACTGACATCCGGAGGACGAGCCCCACTTCCCCAGCCCTGAGAAGCCATAAACCGAGCAAAAAAGTTGTTTATGTTGTAAATTTCGACGCGGGTCACCTAACGGCAGCACGCCAGCCGCACCGGGAACGCCGTTGGCGTGTCCTAGTGGATGGCAAGAGGAACGGCCCCAACAACACGTCGGACCGGTGATTTCGGCTGCCCAGAAGTCGGAAACAAGCCAAAGGACCACCCCAGAATGGTCCCAAAATGCCCAGAGAACTCGCCGGCTTGACCCGTTCGCGGCAATAACCGGGGATTTTGCAGTTTGGGTCCAGTTTCTGTTGGAATATCTCGAACAGCGGGCACCCAGATAGGCCCGTACGGACATTCGGAGGCCGAGCCCCACTTGCCCAGCCATAAGAGGCCCTAAACCGAGCAAAAAAGTTGCCTATCTTGTAAATTTCAACGCGGGTCACCTACCGGCAGCACGCTAGCCGCCCCGGGAACGCCACAGGCCTGTCCTGGCGGATCACAAGAGGAACGGCCCCAACAGCAATCCGGACCGGTGATTTCGGCTGCCCAGAACTCGTTAACAGGCCAAAGGATCACCCTAGAATGGTCCCAAAATGCCTAGAGAACTTGCTGGCTTGACCCGTTCGCGGCATTTGCCGGGGATGTTGCAGTTTGGGTCCAGTTTCCGGTCAAAAATCTCAACCGGTGGGCAGCCAGATAGGCCCGTACGGACATCCGGAGGCCGAGCCCCACTTCCCCAGCCCTGAGAGGCCCTAAACCGAGCAAAAAAGCTGTCTATGTTGTAAATTTAGACACGGGTCACCTACTGGCGGCACGCCAGCCCCCCCGGGAACGCCGCTGGCCTGCCTGGCGGATCGCAAGTGGAACGGCCCCAACAGCACGTCGGACCGGTGATTTCTGCTGCCCAGAAGTCGGAAACAGGCCAAAGGACCACCCTAGAATGGTCCCAAAATGCCTAGAGAACTCGCCGGCTTGACCCGTTCGCGGCATTTACCGGGGATTTTGCAGTTTGGGTCTAGTTTCCGGGCGAAAATCTCGAACAGCGGGCACCCAAAAAGGCCCGTACGGACATCCGGAGGCCGAGCTCCATTTGCGCAGCCCTGAGAGGCCCTAAACCGAGCAAAAAAGTTGTCTATGTTCTAAATTTTGTCACGGGTCACCTACTGGCGGCACGCCAGCCGCCCCGGGAAAGACGCTGCCCTGTCCTGGAGGATCGCAAGCAGAACGGCCCGAACAGCAATCCGGACCGGTGATTTCGGCTGCCCAGAACTCGGAAACAGGCCAAAGGACCACCCTAGAATGGTCCCAAAATGCCCAGAGAACTCGCCGGCTTGACCCGTTTGCGGCATTTGGCGGGGATTTTGCAGTTTGGGTCCAGTTTCCGTTCAAAAATCTCGAACAGCGGGCAGCTAGATAGTCCCGTACGGACATCCGGAGGCCGAGACGCACTTGCCCAGCCCTGAGAGGCCCAAAACCGTGCAAAAAATTTGTCTATGTTGTAAATTTCGACGCGGGTCACCTACCGGCGGCACGCCAGCTCCCCCGGGAACGCCGCTGGCCTGCCTGGCGGATCGCAAGCGGAACGGCCCCAACAGCACGCCGGACCGGTGATTTCTGCTGCCCAGAAGTGGGAAACAGGCCAAAGGACCACCCTAGAATGGTCCCAAAATGCCTAGAGAACTCGCCGGCTTGACCCGTTCGAGGCATTTACCGGGGATTTTGCAGTTTGGGTCTAGTTTCCGGGCGAAAATCTCGAACAGCGGGCACCCAAAAAGGCCCGTACGGACATCCGGAGGCCGAGCCCCACTTGCCCAGCCCTGAGAGGCCCTAAACCGAGCAAAAAAGTTGTCTATGTTGTAAATTTCGACGCGGGTCACCTACCGGCGGCACGCCAGTCGCCCCGGGAACGCCGCTGGCCTGTCCTGGCGGATCGCAAGCGGAACGGCCCCAACAGCACGCGGGACCGGTGATTTCGACTGCCTAGAAGTCGGAAACAGGCCAAAGGGCCACCCCAGAATGGTTCCAAAAATGCCCAGAGAACTCACCGGCTTGACCCGTTCGCGGCATTTGGCGGGGATTTTGCAGTTTGGGTCCTGTTTCCGATCGAAAATCTCGAACAGCGGGTAGCCAGATAGGCCCGTACGGACATCCTGAGGCCGAGCTCCATTTGCGCAGCCCTGAGAGGCCCTAAACCGAGCAAAAAAGTTGTCTATGTTCTAAATTTCGACGCGGGTCACCTACCGGCGGCACGCCAGCCGCCCCAGGAAAGACGCTGCCCTGTCCTGGAGGATCGCAAGCAGAACAGGCCGAACAGCATGCCGGACCGGTGATTTCGGCTGCCCAGAAGTCGGAAACAGGCCAAAGGACCACCCTAGAATGGTCCCAAAATGCCCAGAGAACTCGCCGGCTTGACCCGTTAGCGGCATTTGGCGGGGATTTTGCAGTTTGGGTCCAGTTTCCGTTCAAAAATCTCGAACAGCGGGCAGCTAGATTGGCCCGTACGGACATCCGGAGGCCGAGACGCACTTGCCCAGCCCTGAGAGGCCCAAAACCGTGCAAAAAATTTGTCTATGTTGTAAATTTCGACGCGGGTCACCTACCGGCAGCACGCCAGCCGCCCCGGGAACGCCGATGCCCTGTCCTGGCGGATCGCAAGCGGAACGGCCCCAACAGCACGCCGGACCGGTGAATTCGGCAAACCAGAAGTCGGAAACAGGCCAAAGGACCCCCCCAGAATGGTCCCAAAATGCCCAGAGAACTCGCCGGCTTGACCCATTCGCGGCATTTGGCGGGGATTTTGCAATTTGGGTCCAGTTTCCGGTCGAAAATCTCGAACAGTGGGCAGCCAGATAGGCCCCTACGGACATCCGGAGGCCGAGCCCCTCTTGCCCAGCCCTGAGAGGCCCTAAACCGAGCAAAAAAGTTGAATATGTTGTAAATTTCGACGAGGGTCTCCTACCGACGGCACGCCAGCCGCCCCCGGAACGTCGCTGGCCTGTCCTGGCGGATCTCAAGCGGAACGGCCCCAACAACACGCCGGACCGGTGATTTCGGTTGCCCAGAAGTCGGAAACAGGCCAAAAGACCACCCTAGAATGGTCCCAAAATGCCCAGAGAACTCGTCTGCTTGACCCGTTCGCGGTATTTGGCTGGGATTTTACAGTTTGGGTCTAGTTTCCGATCGAAAATCTCAAACAGTGGGCAGCCAGATAGGCCCGTACGGATATCCGGAGGCCGAGCCCCACTTCCCCAGCCCTGAGAAGCCCTAAACCGAGCAAAAAAGTTGTCTACGTTGTAAATTTCGACGCGGGTCACCTACCGGCGGCACGCCAGCCGCCCCGGGAACGCCGCTGGCCTGTCCTGGCGGATCGCAAGCAGAACGGCCCCAATAGCACGCGGGACCGGTGATTTCGACTGCCCAGAAATCGGAAACAGGCCAAAGGACCACCCCAGCATGGTTCCAAAATGCCCAGAGAACTCGCCGGCTTGAGCCGTTCGCGGCATTTGGCGGGGATTTTGCAGTTTGGGTCCTGTTTCCGATCGAAACTCTCGAACAGCGGGCTGCCAGATAGGCCCGTACGGACATCCTGAGGCCGAGTTCCATTTGCGCAGCCCTGAGAGGCCCTAAACCGAGCAAAAAAGTTGTCTATGTTCTAAATTTTGATGCGGCTCACCTACCGGCGGCACGCCAGCCGCCCCGGGAACGACGATGCCCTGTCCTGGCGGATTGCAAGCGGAACGGCCCCAACAGCACGCCGGACCGGTGATTTCGGCTGCCCAGAAGTCGGAAACAGGCCAAAGGACCACCCCAAAATGGTCCCAAAATGCCCAGAGAACTCATCGGCTTGACCCGTTAGCGGCATTTGGCGGGGATTTTGCAGTTTGGGTCCAGTTTCCGGTCGAAAATCTCGAACAACGAGCAGCCAGATAGGCCCGTACGGACATCCGGAGGCCGAGCCCCACTTGCCCAGCCCTGAGAGGCCCTAAACCGAGCAAAAAAGTTGTCTATGTTGTAAATTTCGACGCGGGTCACCTACCGGCGGCACGCCAACCGCCCCGCGAACACCGCTGGCCTGTCCTGGCGGATCGCCCCCAACAGCATGCTGGACCGGTGATTTCGACTGCCCAGAAGTCGGAAACAGGCCAAAGGACCACCCTAGAATGGTCCCAAAATGCCTAGAGAATTCGTCGGCTTGACCCGTTCGCGGCATTTGCCGGGGATGTTGCAGTTTGGGTCCAGTTTCCGGTCAAAAATCTCAACCGGTGGGCAGCCAGATAGGCCCGTACGGACATCCGGAGGCCGAGCCCCACTTGCCCAGCCCTGAGAGGCCCTAAACCGAGCAAAAAAGTTGTTTATATTGTAAATTTCGACGCGGGACACCTGCCGGCGGCACGCTAGCCGCCCAGGGAACGTCGTTGGCCTGTCCTTTCGGATCGCGAGCGGAACGGCCCCAACAACACACCGGACCGGCGATTTCGGCTGCCCAAAAGTCGGAAGCAGGCCAAAAGACCACCCCAGAATGGTCCNCTAGAGAATTCGTCGGCTTGACCCGTTCGCGGCATTTGCCGGGGATGTTGCAGTTTGGGTCCAGTTTCCGGTCAAAAATCTCAACCGGTGGGCAGCCAGATAGGCCCGTACGGACATCCGGAGGCCGAGCCCCACTTGCCCAGCCCTGAGAGGCCCTAAACCGAGCAAAAAAGATCTCTATGTTGTAAATTTCGACGAGGGTCACCTATCATGGCACGCCAGCCGTCCCTAGAACGCCGCTAGCCTATCCTGGCTGTTCGCAAGAGGAACGGCCCCAACATCACGCCGGACCGGTGATTTCGGCTGCCTAGAAGTCGGAAACAGGCCAAAGGACCACCCTAGAATGGTCCCAAAATGCCCAGAGACCTCGCCGGCTTGACCCGTTCGCGGCATTTGGCGGGGTTTTGCAGTTTGAGTCTAGTTTTCGGTCGAAAATCTCGAACTGCGGGCAGCCAGATAGGCCCGTACGGACATCCGGAGGCCGAGCCCCACTTGCGCAACCTTGACAGGCCCTAAACCGAGCAAAAAAGTTGTCTATGTTGTAAATTTCGAAGCGGGTCACCTACCGGCAGGACGCCAACCGCCCCGGGAATGCCGCTGGCCTGTCCTGGCGGATCGCTACCGGAATGGCCCCAACAGCACGCCGGACCGGTGATTTCGGCTGCCCAGAAGTCGGAAATAGGCCAAAGGACCACCCCAGAATGGTCCCAAAATGCCCAGAGAACTCATCGGCTTGACCCATTCGCGGCATTTGGCGGGGATTTTGCAGTTTGGGTCCAGTTTTCGGTCGAAAATCTCGAACAGCTTGCAGCCAGATAGGCCCGTACGGACATCCGGAGGCCGAGCCCCATTTGCCCAGCCCTCAGAGGCCCTAAACCGAGCAAAAAACTTGAATATGTTGTAAATTTCGACGAGGGTCACCTACCGACGGCACGCCAGCCGCCCCGGGAACGCCGCTGGCCTGTCCTGGCGGATCTGAAGCGGAACGGCCCCAACAGCACGCCGGACCGGTGATTTCGGCTGCCCAGAAGTTGGAAACATGCCAAAAGACCACCCCAGAATGGTCCCAAAATGCCCAGAGAACTCGTCGGCTTGACCCGTTCGCGGTATTTGGCGGGGTTATGTAGTTTAGGTCTAGTGTCCGATCGAAAATCTCGAACAGCGGGCAGCCAGATAGGCCCGTACGGACATCCGGAGGCCAAGCCCCACTTACCCGGCCCTGAGATGCCCTAAACCGAGCAAAAAAGTTGTCTATGTTGTAAATTAAGACGCGGGTCACCTACCGGCGGCACGCCAGCCGCCCCGGGAATGCCGCTGCCCTGCCCTGGCGGATCGCAAGCAGAACGGCCCGAACAGCATGCCGGACCGGTGATTTCGGCTGCCCGGAAGTCGGAAACAGGCCAAAAGACCACCCCAGAATGGTCCCAAAATGCCCAGAGAACTCACCGGCTTGACCCGTTCGCGGCATTTGGTGGGGATTTTGCAGTTTGGGTCCAGTTTCCGGTCAAAAATCTCGAGCAGCGGGCAGCTAGATAGGCCCGTACGGACATCCGGAGGCCAAGCCCCACATGCCCAGCCCTGAGATGCCCAAAACCGTGCAAAAAATTTGTCTATGTTGTAAATTTCGACGCGGGTCACCTACCGGCGGCATGCCAGCCGCCTCGGGAACGCCGATGCCCTGTCCTGGCAGATCACAAGCGGAACGGCCCCACCAGCACGCCGGACCGGTGAATTCGGCAAACCAGAAGTCGGAAACAGGCCAAAGGACCCCCCCAGAATGGTCCGAAAATGCCCAGAGAACTCGCCGGCTTGACCCATTCGCGGCATTTGGCGGGGATTTTGCAGTTTGGGTCCAGTTTCAGGTCGAAAATCTCGAACAGCGGGCAGCCAGATAGGCCCCTACGGACATCCGGAGGCCGAGCCCCTCTTGCCCAGCCCTGAGAGGCCTTACACCGAGCAAAAAAGTTGAATATATTGTAAATTTCGACGAGGGTCTCCTACCGATGGCACGCCAGCTGCCCCGGGAACGCCGCTGGCCTGTCCTAGCGGATCTCAAGCCGAACGGCCCCAACAGCACGCCGGACCGGTGATTTCGGTTGCCCAGAGTCGGAAACAGGCCAAAAGACCACCCTAGAATGGTCCCAAAATGCCCAGAGACTCGTCTGCTTGACCCGTTCGCGGTATTTGGCAGGGATTTTGCAGTTTGGGTATAGTTTCCGATCGAAAATCTCGAACAGTGGGCAGCCAGAGAGGCCCGTACGGATATCCGGAGGCCGAGCCCCACTTCCCCAGCCCTGAGCAGCCCTAAACTGAGCAAAAAAGTTGTCTACGTTGTAAATTTCGACGCGCGTCACCTACCGGCGGCCCGCCAGCCGCCCCGGGATCGCCGCTGCCCTATCCTGCCTGATCGTAAGTGGAACGGCCCCAACAGCACGCCGGACCGGTGATTTCGGCTGCCCAGAAGTCGGAAACAGGCCAAAGAACCACCCCAGAATGGTCCCAAAAGGCCGAGAGAACTCGCCGGCTTGACCGTTCTCGGCATTTGGCCGGGATTTTGTAGTTTGGGTACAGTTTCCGGTCGAAAATCTCGAACAGCAGGTAGCCAGATAGGCCCGTACGGACATCCAGAAGCCGAGCCCCACTTGCCCAGCCCTGAGAGGCCCCAAACTAAGCAAAAAAGTTGTCTCTTTTGTAAATTTCGAAGCGGGTCACCTATAGGCGTCACGCCAGCCGCCCCGGGAACGCCGCTGGCCTGTCCTGGCTGTTCGCAAGCGGAAGGGCCCGAACAGCACGCCGGACCGGTGATTTCGGCTGCCCAGAAGTCGGAAACAAGCCAAAAGACCACCCCGGAATGGTCCCAAAAATCCCAGAGAATTCGCCGGCTTGACCCGTTCGCGGCATTTCGCGGGGATTTCGCGGTTTGGGTCCAGTTTCCGTTCGAAAATCTGGAACAGCGGGCAGCCAGATAGGCCCGTACGGACATCCGGAGGCCGAGCCCCAGTTGCCCAGCCCTGAGAGGCCCTACACCGAGCAAAAAAGTTGTCTATGTTGTAAATTTCGAAGCGGGTCACCTATCGGCGGCACGCCAGTCGCCTCGGAAACCCCGCTGGCCTGTCCTGGCTGTTCGCAAGCGGAAGGGCCCGAACAGCATGCCGGACCGGTGATTTCGGTTGCCCAGAAGACGGAAACAGGCCAAAAGACCACCCCAGAATGGTCCCAAAATGGCCAGAGAACTCGCCGGCTTGACCCGTTCGCAGCATTTGGCGGGGATTTCGGAGTTTGGGTCCAGTTTTCGTTCGACAATCTGGAACAGCGGGCAGCCAGATAGGCCCGTAAAGACATTCGGAGGACGAGCCCCACTCGCCCAGCCCTGAGAGGCCCTAAACCGAGCAAAAAAGTTGTCTATGTTGTAAATTTCGAAGCGGGTCACCTACCGGCGGCACGCCAGCCGCCCCGGGAACCCCGCTGGCCTGTGCTAGCGGTTCGTAAGCGGAAGGGCCCGAACAGCACGCCGGACCGGTGATTTCGGCTGCCCAGAAGACGGAAACAGGCCAAAAGACCACCCTAGAATGGCTAGAGAACTCGCCGGCTTGACCCGTTCGCGGCATTTGGCGGGGATTTTGCGGCTTGGGTCCAGTTTCCGGTCGAAAATCCCGAACAGCGGGCAGCCAGATAGGCCCGCACGGACATCCGTAGGCCGAGCCCCAGTTGCCCAGCCCTGAGAGGCCCTAAACCGAGCAAAAAAGTTGTCTATGTTGTAAATTTCGAAGCGGGTCACCTACCGGCGGCACGCCAGCCGCCCCGGGAATGTCGCTGCCCTGTCCTGGCGGATCGCAAGCGGAACGACCCCAACAGCACGCCGGACCGGTGATTTCGGCTGGCAAGAAGTCGGAAACAGGCCAAAAGACCACCCCAGAATGGTCCCAAAAAGCCTAGAGAATTCGCTGGCTTGACCCGTTCGCGGCATTTGGCGGGGATTTCGCGGTTTGGGTCCAGTTTCCGTTCGAAAATCTGGAACAGCGGGCAGCCAGATAGGCCCGTACGGACATCCGGAGGCCGAGCCCCACTCGCCCAGCCCTTAGAGGCCCTAAACCGAGCAAAAAAGTTGTCTATGTTGTAAATTTCGAAGCGGGTCACCTACCGGCGGCACGCCAGCCGCCCCGAGAACCCCGCTGGCCTGTCCTAGCGGTTCGTAAGCGGAAGGACCCGAACAGCATGCCGGACCGGTGATTTCGGCTGCCCAGAAGTGGGAAACAGGCCAAAAGACCACCCCAGAAGGGTCCCAAAACGCCTAGGGAACTCGCCGGCTCGACCCGTTTGCGGCATTTGGCGGGGATTTTGCGGCTTGGGTCCAGTTTCTGGTCGAAAATCTCGAACAGCGGGCAGCCCGGTAGGCCCGTACGGACATCCGGAGGCCGAGCCCCACTCGCCCAGCCCTGAGAGGCCCTAAACCGAGCAAAAAGGTTGTCTATGTTGTAAATTCCGACGCGGGTCACCTACCGGCGGCACGCCAGCCGCCCCGGGAACGTCGCTGCCCTGTCCTGGCGGATCGCAAGCGGAACGGCCCCAACAGCACGCCGGACCGGTGATTTCGGCTGCCCAGAAGTGGGAAACAGCCCAAAAGACCACCCCAGAAGGGTCCCAAAACGCCTAGGGAACTCGCCGGCTCGACCCGTTCGCGGCATTTGGCGGGGATTTTGCGGCTTGGGTCTAGTTTCCGGTCGAAAATCTCGAACAGCGGGCAGCCCGGTAGGCCCGTACGGACATCCGGAGGCCGAGCCCCACTCGCCCAGCCCTGAGAGGCCCTAAACCGAGCAAAAAGGTTGTCTATGTTGTAAATTCCGAAGCGGGTCACCCACCGGCGGCACGCCAGCCGTCCCGGGAACGTCGCTGCCCTGTCCTGGCGGATCGCAAGCGGAACGACCCCAACAGCACGCCGGACCGGTGATTTCGGCTGCCCAGATGTGGGAAACAGGCCAAAAGACCACCCCAGAAAGGTCCCAAAACGCCTAGGGAACTCGCCGGCTCGACCCGTTCGCAGCATTTGGCGGGGATTTTGCGGCTTGGGTCCAGTGTCCGGTGGAAAATCTCGAACAGCGGGCAGCCCGGTAGGCCCGTACGGACATCCGGAGGCCGAGCCCCACTCGCCCAGCCCTGAGAGGCCCTAAACCGAGCAAAAAGGCTGTCTATGTTGTCGATTTTGACGCGGGTCTCCTACCGGCGGCACGCCAGCCGCCCCGGGAACGTCGCTGCCCTGTCCTGGCGGATCGCAAGCGGAACAGCCCCAACAGAACGCCGGACCGGTGATTTCGGTTGCCCAGAAGTGGGAAACAGGCCAAAAGACCACCCCAGAAGGGCCCCAAAACACCTAGAGAACTCGCCGGCTTGACCCGTTCGCGGCATTTGGCGGGGATATTGCGGCTTGGGTCCAGTTTCCGGTGGAAAATCTCGAACAGCGGGCAGCCCGATAGGCCCGTACGGACATCCGGAGGCCGAGCCCCACTCGCCCAGCCCTGAGAGGCCCTAACCCGAGCAAAAAGGTTGTCTATGTTGTAAATTTCGACGCGGGTCACCTACCGGCGGCACGCCAGCCGCTCCGGGAACGTCGCTGCCCTTTTCTAGCGGATCGCAGGCGGAACGGCCCCAACAGCACGCCGGACCGGTGATTTCGGCTGCCCAGAAGTGGGAAACAAGCCAAAAGACCACCCTAGAAGGGTCCCAAAACGCCTAGGGAACTCGCCGGCTCGACCCGTTCGCGGCATTTGACGGGGATTTTTCGGCTTGGGTCCAGTTTCCGGTCGAAAATCTCCAACAGCGGGCAGCCCGGTAGGCCCGTACGGACATCCGGAGGCCGAGCCCCACTCGCCCAGCCCTGAGAGGCCCTAAACCGAGCAAAAAAGTTGTCTATGTTGTAAATTTCGACGCGGGTCACCTACCGGCGGCACGCCAGCCGCCCCGGGAATGTCGCTGCCATGTCCTAGCGGATCGCAAGCGGAATGGCCCCAACGGCACGCCGGACCGGTGATTTCGGCTGCCCAGAAGTGGGAAACAGGCCAGAAGACCACCCCAGAAGGGTCCCAAAACGCCTAGAGAGCACGCCGGCTTGACTCGTTCGCGGCATTTGGCGGGGACTTTGCGGCGTGGGTCCAGTTTCCGGTCAAAAATCTCGAACAGCGGGCAGCCCGATAAGCCCGTACGGACATCCGGAGGCCGAGCCCCACTCGCCCAGCCCTGAGAGGCCTGAAACCGAGCAAAAAAGTTGTCTATGTTGTAAATTCCGACGCGGGTCACCTACCGGCGGCACGCCAACCGCCCCGGGAACGTCGCTGCCCTGTCCTGGCGGATCGCAAGCGGAACGACCCCAACGGCACGCCGGACCGGTGATTTCGGCTGCCCAGAAGAGGGAAACAGGCCAGAATACCACCCTAGAAGGGTCCCAAAACGCCTAGAGAGCTCGCCGGCTTGACCCGTTCGCGGCATTTGGCGGGGATTTTGCGGCGTGGGTCCAAATTACGGTCGAAACTCTCGAACAGCGGGCAGCCCGATAGGCCCGTACGGACATCCGGAGGCCGAGCCCCACTCGCCCAGCCCTGAGAGGCCCTAAACCGAGCAAAAAAGTTATCTATGCTGCAAATTCCGACGCGGGTCACCTACCGACGGCACGCCAGCCGCCCCGGGAACGTCACTGCCCTGTCCTGGCGGATCGCAAGCGGAACGGCCCCAACGGCACGCCGGACCGGTGATTTCGGCTGCCCAGAAGTGGGAAACAGGCCAGAAGACCACCCCAGAAGGGTCCCAAAACGCCTAGAGAGCTCGCCGGCTTGACCCGTTCGCGGCATTTTGCGGGGATTTTGCGGCGTGAGTCCAGTTTCCGGTAGAAAATCTCGAACAGCGGGCAACCCGATAGGCTCGTACGGACATCCGGAGGCCGAGCCCCACTCGCCCAGCCCTGAGAGGCCCTAAACCGAGCAAAAAGGTTGTCTATGTTGTAAATTTCGACGCGGGTCACCTACCGGCGGCACGCTAGCCGCCCCGGGAACGTCGCCGCCCTGTCCTGGCGGATCGCAAGTGGAACGGCCCCAACAGCACGCCGGACCGGTGATTTCGGCTGCCCAGAATCGGGAAACAGGCCAAAAGACCACCCCAGAAGGTTCCCAAAACGCCTAGAGAACTCGCCGGCTTGACCCGTGCGCGGCATTTGGCTGGGATTTTGCAGCTTGGGTCCAGTTTTCGGTCGGAAATCTCGAACAACGGGTAGCCCGATAGGCCCGTACGGACATCCGGAGGCCGAGCCCCACTCGCCCAGCCCTGAGAGGCCCTAAGCCGAGCAAAAAGGTTGTCTATGTTGTAAATTCCGACGCGGGTCACCTACCGGCGGCGCGCCAGCCGCCCCGGGAACGTCGCTGCCCTGTCCTGGCGGATCGCAAGCGGAACGGCCCCAACAGCACGCCGGACCGGTGATTTCGGCTGCCCAGAAGTGGGAAACAGGCCAGAAGACCACCCCAGAAGGGTCCCAAAACGCCTAGAGAACTCGCCGGCTTGACCCGTTCGCAGCATTTGGCGGGGACTTTGCGGCTTGGGTCCAGTTTCCGATCGAAAATCTCGAACAGCGGGCAGCCCGATAGGCCCGTACGGACATCCGGAGGCTGAGCCCCACTCGCCCAGCCCTGAGAGGCCCTAAACCGAGCAAAAAGGTTGTCTATGTTGTAAATTCCGACGCGGGTCACCTACCGGCGGCACGCCAGCAGCCCCGGGAACGTCGCTGCCCTGTCCTGGCGAATCGCAAGCGGAACGGCCCCAACGGCACGCCGGACCGGTGATTTCGGCTGCCTAGAAGTGGGAAACAGGCCAGAAGACCACCCCAAAAGGGTCCCAAAATGCCTAGAGAGCTCGCCGGCTTGACTCGTTCGCAGCATTTGGCGAGGATTTTGCCGCGTGAGTCCAGTTTCCGTTCGAAAATCTCGAATAGCGGGCAGCCCGATAGGCCCGTACGGACATCCGGAGGCCGAGCCCCACTCGCCCAGCCCTGACAGGCCACAAACCGAGTAAAAAGGTTGACTATGTTGTAAATTCCGGCGCGGGTCAGCTACCGGCGGCACGCCAGCCGCCCCGGGAACGTCGCTGCCCTGTCCTGGCGGATCGCAAGCGGAACGACCCAACAGCACGCCGGACCGGTGATTTCGGCTGCCCAGAAGTGGGAAACAGGCCAGAAGACCACCCCAGAAGGGTCCCAAAACGCCTAGAGAGCTCGCCGGCTTGACCCTTTCGCGGCATTTGGCGGGGATTTTGCGGCGTGAGTCCAATTTCCGGTCGAAAATCTCGAACAACGGGCAGCCCGATAGGCCCGTACGGACATCTGGAGGCCGAGCCCCACTCGCCCAGCCCTGAGAGGCCCTAAACCGAGCAAAAAGGTTGTCTATGTTGTAAATTCCGACGCGGGTCACCTACCGGCGGCGCGCCAGCCGCCCCGGGAACGTCGCTGCCCTGTCCTGGCGGATCGCAAGCGGAACGGCCCCAATAGCACGCCGGACCGGTGATTTCGGCTGCCTAGAAGTGGGAAACAGGCCAGAAGACCACCCCAGAAGGGTCCCAAAATGCCTAGAGAGCTCGCCGGCTTGACCCGTTCGCGGCATTTGGCTGGGATTTTGCGGCGTGGGTCCAGTTTCCGGTCGAAAATGTCGAACAGAGGGCAGCCCGATAGGCCCGTACGGACATCCGGAGGCCGAGCCCCACTCGCCCAGCCCTGAGAGGCCCTAAACCGAGCAAAAAAGTTGTCTATGTTGTAAATTCCGACGCGGGTCAGCTACCGGCGGCACGCCAGCGCCCCGGGAACGTCGCTGCCCTGTCCTGGCGGATCGCAATCGGAACGGCCCCAACGGCACGCCGGATCGGTGATTTCGGCTAACCAGAAGTGGGAAACAGGCCAGAAGACCACCCCAGAAGGGTCTCAAAACGCCTAGAGAGCTCGCCGGCTTGACTCGTTCGCAGCATTTGGCGAGGATTTTGCCGCGTGAGTGCAGTTTCCGTTCGAAAATCTCGAACAGCGGGCAGCCCGATAGGCCCGTACGGACATCCGGAGGCCGAGCCCCACTCGCCCAGCCCTGAGAGGCCCTAAACCGAGCAAAAAAGTTGTCTATGTTGTACATTTCGACGCGGGTCACCTACCGGCAGCACGCCAGCGCCCCGGGAACGTCGCTGCCCTGTCCTGGCGGATCGCAATCGGAACGGCCCCAACGGCACGCCGGATCGGTGATTTCGGCTAACCAGAAGTGGGAAACTGGCCAGAAGACCACCCCAGAAGGGTCCCAAAACGCCTAGAGAACTCGCCCGCTTGACCCGTTCGCGGCATTTGGCGGGGACTTTGCGGCTTGGGTCCAGTTTCCGATCGAAAATCTCGAACAGCGGGCAGCCTGATTGGCCCGTACGGACATCCGGAGGCCGACCCCCACTCGCCCAGCCCTGACAGGCCCCAAACCGAGCAAAAAAGTTGTCTATGTTGTAAATTCCGACGCGGGTCAGCTACCGGCGGCACGCCAGCCGCCCCGGGAACGTCGCTGCCCTGTCCTAGCGGATCGCAAGCGGAACGGCCCCAACAGCACGCCGGACCGGTGATTTCGGCTGCCCAGAAGTGGGAAACTGGCCAGAAGACCACCCTAGAAGGGTCCCAAAACGCCTAGAGAACTCGCCCGCTTGACCCGTTCGCGGCATTTGGCGGGGACTTTGCGGCTTGGGTCCAGTTTCCGGTCGAAAATCTCGAACAGCGGGCAGCCTGATAGGCCCGTACGGACATCCGGAGGCCGAGCCCCACTCGTCAGCCCTGACAGGCCCCAAACCGAGCAAAAAAGTTGTCTATGTTGTAAATTCCGACGCGGGTCACCTACCGGCTGCACGCCATCCGCCTCGGGAACGTCGCTGCCCTGTCCTGGCGGATCACATGCGGAACGGCCCCAACAGCACGCCGGACCGGTGATTTCGGCTGCCCAGAAGTGGGAAACTAGCCAGAAGACCACCCCAGAAGGGTCCCAAAACGCCTAGAGAACTCGCCCGCTTGACCCGTTCGCGGCATTTGGCGGGGACTTTGCGGCTTGGGTCCAGTTTCCGGTCGAAAATCTCGAACAGCGGGCAGCCCGATAGGCCCGTACGGACATCCGGAGGCCGACCCCCACTCGCCCAGCCCTGACAGGCCCCAAACCGAGCAAAAAAGTTGTCTATGTTGTAAATTCCGACGCGGGTCACCTACCAGCGGCACGCCAGCCGCCTCGGGAACGTCGCTTTCCTGTCCTGACTGATCGCAAGCGGAACGGCCCCAACAGCACGCCGGACAGGTGATTTCGGCTGCCCAGAAGTGGGAAACAGGCCAGAAGACCACCCAGAAGGGTCCCAAAACACCTAGAGAACTCGCCTGCTTGACTCGTTCACGGCATTTGGCGGGGACTTTGCAGCTTGGGTCCAGTTTCCGGTCGAAAATCTCGAACAATGGGCAGCCCGATAGGCCCGTACGGACATCCGGAGGCCGACCCCCACTCGCCCACCCCTGACAGGCCCCAAACCGAGCAAAAAAGTTGTCTATGTTGTAAATTCCGAAGCGGGTCAACTACCGGCGGCTAGCCAGCCGCCCCGGTAACGTCACTGCCCTGTCCTAGCGGATCGCATGCGGAATGGCCCCAACAACACGCCGGACCGGTGATTTCGGCTGCCCAGAAGTGGGAAACTGGCCAGAAGACCACCCCAGAAGGGTCCCAAAACGCCTAGAGAACTCGCCTGCTTGACCTGTTCGCGGCATTTGTCGGGGACTTTGCGGCTTGGGTCCAGTTTCCCGTGAAAAATCTCGAACAGCGGGCAGCCCGATAGGACCGTACGGACATCCGGAGGCCGACCCCCAATCGCCCAGCCCTGACAGGCCCCAAACCGAGCAAAAAAGTTGTCTGTGTTGTAAATTCCGACGCGGGTCACCTACCGGCGGCACGCCAGCAGCCCCGGGAACGTCGCTGCCCTGTCCTGGCGGATCGCAAGCGGAACGGCCCCAACAGCACGCCGGACCGGTGATTTCGGCTGCCCAGAAGTGGGAAACTAGCCAGAAGACCACCCCATAATGGTCCCAAAATGCCTAGAGAACTCGCCGGCTTGACCCGTTCGCGGCATTTGGCGGGGATTTTGTAGTTTGGGTCCAGTTTCCGGTCGAAAATGTCGAACAGCGGGCAGCCAGATAGGCCCGTACGGACATCCGGAGGCCGAGCCCCACTCTCCCAGCACTGAGAGTCCCTAAACCGAGCAAAAAAGTTGTCTATGTTGTAAATTTCGACTCGGGTCACCTACCGGCGGCACGCCAGCCGCCCTGGGAACGTCGCTGCCCTGTCCTGGCGTATCGCCAGCGGAACGGCCCCAACAGCACGCCGGACCGGATATTTCGGCTGCCTACAAGTCGGAAACAGGCCAAAAGACCACCCCAGAATGGTCCCAAAATGCCTCGAGAACTCGCCTGCTTGACCCGTTCGCGGCATTTGGCAGGGATTTTGTAATTTGGGTCCAGTTTCCGGTCGAAAATCTCGAATAGCAGGCAGCCAGATAGGCCCGTACGGACATCCGGAGGCCGAGCCCCCCTCGCCCAGCCCTGAGAGGCCCTAAACCGAGCGAAAAAGTTGTCTATGTTGTAAATTTCGACGCGGGTCACCTACCGGCGGCACGCCAGCCGCCCCGGGAACGTCGCTGACCTGTCTTTGCGAATCGCAAGCGGAACGGCCCCAACCGCACGCTGGACCGGTGATTTCGCCTTCCCAGAAGTGGGAAACAGGCCAAAAGACCACCCCAGAATGGTCCCAAAATGCCTCGAGAACTCGCCGGCTTAACCCGTTCGCGGCATTTCGCGGGGATTTTGCAGTTTGGTTCTAGTTTCCATTCGAAAATCCCGAACAGCGGGCACCCAGATAGGCCCGTACGGACATCCGAAGGCCGAGCCCCACTCTCCCAGCCCTGAGTGGCCCTAAACCGAGCAAAAAAGTTGTCTATGTTGTAAATTTCGACGCGGGTCAACTACCGGCGGCACGCTAGCTGCTCCGAGAACGTCGCTGCCCTGTACTGGCGGATCGCGAGCGGAACGGACCCAACAGCACGCCGTACCGGTGATTTCGGTTTCCTAGAAGTCCGAAACAGGCCAAAATACCACCCCAGAATGGTCCCAAAATGCCTCGAGAACTCGCCGGCTTGACCCGTTCGCGGCATTTGGCGGGGATTTTGCAGTTTGGGTCCATTTTCCGATCGAAAATCTCGAACAGTGGGCAGCCAGATAGGCCCGTAAGGACATCCGGAGGCCGAGCCCCACTCTCCCAGCACAGAGAGTCCCTAAACCAAGCAAAAAAGTTGTCTATGTTGTAAATTTCGACGCGGGTCACCTACTGGCGGCACGCCAGCCGCCCCGGGAACGTCGCTGCCCTGTCCTGGCGGATCGCGAGCTGAACGGCCCCAACAGCACGCCGTACCGGTGATTTCGGCTGCCCAGAAGTCAGAAACAGGCCAAAAGACCACCCCAGAATGGTCCCAAAATGACTCGAGAACTCGCCGGCTTGACCCGTTCGCCTCATTTGGCGGGAATTTTGCAGTTTGAGTCCAGTTTCCGGTCGAAAATCTCGAACATCGGGCAGCCAGATAGGCCCGTAAGGACATCCGGAGGCCGAGCCCCACTCTCCCAGCACTGAGAGTCCCTAAACCGAGCAAAAAAGTTGTCTATGTTGTAAATTTCGACACGGGTCACCTACCGGCGGCACGCCAGCCGCCCTGGGAACGTCGCTGCCCTATCCTGGCATATCGCCAGCGGAACGGCCCCAACAGCACGCCGGACCGGTGATTTCGGCTGCCTACAAGTCGGAAACAGGCCAAAAGACCACCCCAGAATGGTCCCAAAATGCCTCGAGAACTCGCCTGCTTGACCCGTTCGCGGCATTTAGCGGGGATTTTGTAGTTTGGGTCCAGTTTCCGGTCGAAAATCTCGAACAGCGGGCAGCCAAATAGGCCCGTACGGACATCCGGAGGCCGAGCCCCCCTCGCCCAGCCCTGAGAGGCCCAAAACCGAGCGAAAAAGTTGTCTATGTTGTAAATTTCGACGCGGGTCACCTACCGGCGGCACGCCAGCCGCCCCGGGAACGTCGCTGACCTGTCCTGGCGGATCGCAAGCTGAACGGCCCCAACCGCACGCTGGACCGGTGATTTCGGCTGCCCAGAAGTGGGAAACAGGCCAAAAGACCACCCCAGAATGGTCCCAAAATGCCTAGAGAACTCGCCGGCTTGACCCGTTCGCGGCATTTGGCGGGGATTTTCAGGTTTGGATCCAGTTTACGGTCGAAAATCTCGAACAGCGGGCAGCCAGATAGGCCCATTGGACATCCGGAGGCCGAGCCCCACTCGCCCAGCCTTGAGAGGCCCTAAACCGAGCGAAAAAGTTGTCTATGTTGTAAATTTCGACGCGGGTCACCTACCGGCGGCACGCCAGCCGCCCCGGGAACGTCGCTGCCTTGTCCTGGCGGATCGCAAGTGGAATGGCCCCAACAACACTCCGGATCGGTGATTTCGACTGCCCAGAAGTCGAAAACAGGCCAAAAGACCACCCCAGAATGGTCCCAAAATGCCTCGAGAACTTGTCGGCTTGACCCGTTAGCGGCATTTGGCGGGGATTTTGAAGTTTCGGTCTAGTTTCCGGTCGAAAATCTCGAACAACGGGCAGCCAGATAGGCCCGTACGGACATCCGGAGGCTGAGCCCCACTCTCCCAGCCCTGAGAGGCCCTAAACCGAGCAAAAAAGTGGTTTATGCTGTAAATTTCGATGCGGGTCACATACCGGCGGCACGCCAGCCGCCCCGGGAACGTCGCTGCCCTGTCCTGGCGGATCGCGAGCGGAACGACCCCAACAGCACGCCGGACCGGTGATTTCGGCTGCCCAGAAGTCGGAAACAGGCCAAAAGACCACCCCAGAATGGTCCAAAAATGCCTAGAGAACTCGCCGGCTTGACCCGTTCACGGCATTTCGCGGGGATTTTGCAGTGTGGGTCCATTTTCCGATCGAAAATCTCGAATAGCGGGCAGCCAGATAGGCCCGTAAGGACATCCGGAGGCCGAGCCCCACTCTCCCAGCACTGAGAGTCCCTAAAGCGAGCAAAAAAGTTGTCGATGTTGTAAATTTCGACGCGGGTCACCTACTGGCGGCACGCCAGCCGCCCCGGGAACGTCGCTGCCTTGTCCTGGCGGATCGCGAGCTGAACGGCCCCAACAGCACGCCGTACCGGTGATTTCGACTGCCCAGAAGTCGGAAACAGGCCAAAAGACCACCCCAGAATGGTCCCAAAATGCCTACAGAACTCGCCGGCTTGACCCGTTCGCGGCATTTGGCGAGGATTTTGAGGTTTGGGTCCAGTTTCCGATCGAGAATCTCGAACAGCGAGCAGCCCGATAGGCCCGTACGGACATCCGGAGGCCGAGCCCCACTCGCCCAGCCCTGAGAGGCCGTAAACCGAGCGAAAAAGTTGTCTATGTTGTAAATTTCGACGCGGGTCACCTACCGGCGGCACGCCAGCAGCCCCGGGAACGTCGCTGCCCTGTCCTGGCGGATCGCAAGCGGAACGGCCCCAACAGCACGCCGGACCGGTGATTTCGGCTGCCCAGAAGTCGGAAACAGGCCAAAAGACCACCCCAGAATGGTCCCGAAATGCCTAGAGAACTCGCCGGCTTGACCCGTTCGCGGCATTTGACGGGGATTTTGCAGTTTGGATCCAGTTTTCGGTGGAAAATCTGGAACAGCGGGCGGCCAGATAGGCCCGTCCGGACATCCGGAGGCCGAGCCCCACTTGCCCAGCCCTGAGAGGCCCTAAGCCGAGAAAAAAAGTTGTCTATGTTGTAAATTTCGACGCTAGTCACCTAGGGGCGGCACGCCAGCCGCCCTGGGAACGTCGCTGCCTTGTCCTGGCGGATCGCAAGCGGAACGGCACCAACAGTACGCCGGACCGGTTATTTCGGCTGCCCAGAAGTCGGAAACAGGCCAAAAGACCAACCCAGAATAGTCCCAAAATGCCTAGAGAACTCGCCGGCTTGACCCGTTCGCGGCATTTGGAGGGGATTTTTGGAGTTTTGGACCAGTTTCCTGTCAAAAATCTCGAACAGCGGGCTACCGGATAAGCCCGTACGGACATCCGGAGGCCGAGGCCCACTTGTCCAGCCCTGAGAGTCCCTAAACCGAGCAAAAAAGTTGTCTATGTTGTAAATTTCGACGCGGGTCACCAAGGGGCGGCACGCCGGCCGCCCCGGGAACATCGCTGCCCTGTCTTGGCGGATCGCAAGCGGAACGGCCCCAACAGCACGCCGGATCGGTGATTTCGACTGCCCAGAAGTCGGAAACAGGCCAAAAGACCACCCCAGAATGGTCCCGAAATGCCTAGAGAACTCGCCGGCTTGACCCGTTCGCGGCATTTGACGGGGATTTTGCAGTTTGGATCCAGTTTTCGGTCGAAAATCTGGAACAGCGGGCGGCCAGATAGGCCCGTCCGGACATCCGGAGGCCGAGCCCCACTTGCCCAGCCCTGAGAGGCCCTAAACCGAGAAAAAAAGTTGTCTATGTTGTAAATTTCGACGCTAGTCACCTAGGGGCGGCACGCCAGCCGCCCTGGGAACGTCGCTGCCTTGTCCTAGCGGATCGCAAGCGGAACGGCACCAACAGCACGCCGGACCGGTGATTTCGACTGCCCAGAAGTCGGAAACAGGCCAAAAGACCACCCCAGAATGGTCCCGAAATGCCTAGAGAACACGCCGGATTGACCCGTTCGCGGCATTTGGCGGGGATTTTGCAGTTTGGGTCTAGTTTCCGATCGAAAATCTGGAACAGCTGGCAGCCGGATCAGCCCGCACGGACATCCGGATGCCGAGCCCCACTTGCCCAGCCCTGAGAGTCCCTAAACCGAGCAAAAAAGTTGTCTATGTTTTAAATTTCGACGCGGGTCACCTATGGGCGGCACGCCAGCCGACGCGGGAACGTCGCTGTCCTGTCATGACGGATCGCAAGAGGAATGGTCCCAACAGCACGCCGGACCGGTGATTTCGGCTGCCCAGAAGTCGGAAACAGGCCAAAAGACCACCCCAGAATGGTCCCGAAATGCCTAGAGAACTCGCCGGATTGACCCGTTCGCGGCATTTGGCGGGGAGTTTGCAGTTTGGGTCCAGTTTCTGGTCGAAAATCTCTAACAGCAGGCGGCCGGATAGGCCCGTACGGACATCCGGAAGCCGAGCCCCACCTGCCCAGCCCTGAGAGTCCCTAAACCGAGCAAAAAAGTTGTCTATGTTGTAAATTTCGACGCGGGACACCTATGGGCGGCACGCCAGCCGCCGCGGGAACGTCGCTGCCCTGTCATGGCGGATCGCACGCGGAACGGTCCCAACAGCACGCCGGACCGGTGATTTCGGCTGCCCAGAAGTCGGAAACAGGCCAAAAGACCACCCCAGAATGGTCCCGAAATGCCTAGAGAACTCGCCGGCTTGACCCGTTCGCGGCATTTGGAGGGGATTTTGGAGCTTGGGTCCAGTTTCCAGTGAAAATCTCTAACACCTGGCGGCCAGATAGGCCCGTACGGACATCCGGAGGCTGAGCCCCACTTGCCCAGCCCTGAGAGTCCCTAAACCGAGCAAAAAAGTTGTCTATGTTGTAAATTTCGACGCTAGTCACCTAGGGGCGACACGCCAGCCGCCCTGGGAACGTCGCTGCCTTGTCCTGGCGGATCCCAAGTGGAACGGCACCAACAGCACGCCGGACCGGTGATTTCGACTGCCCAGAAGTCGGAAACAGGCCAAAAGACCACCCCAGAATGGTCCCGAAATGCCTAGAGAACTCGCCGGATTGACCCGTTCGCGGCATTTGGCGGGGATTTTGCAGTTTGGGTCCAGTTTCCGGTCGAAAATCTGGAACAGCTGGCAGCCGGATCGGCCCGTACGGACATCCGGATGCCGAGCCCCACTTGCCCAGCCCTGAGAGTCCCTAAACCGAGCAAAAAAGTTGTCTATGTTTTAAATTTCGACGCGGGACACCTATGGGCGGCACGCCAGCCGCCGCGGGAACGCCGCTGCCCTGTCATGGCGGATCGCACGCGGAACGGTCCCAACAGCACGCCGGACCGGTGATTTCGGCTGCCCAGAAGTCGGAAACAGGCCAAAAGACCACCCCAGAATGGTCCCGAAATGCCTAGAGAACTCGCCTGCTTGACCCGTTCGTGGCATTTGGCTGGGATTTTGCAATTTTTGGTCCAGTTTTCGGTCGAAAATCCCGAACACCGGGCGGCCGGATAGGCCCATACGGACATCCGGAAGCCGAGCCCCACTTGCCCAGCCCTGAGAGGCCCTAAACCGAGCAAAAAAGTTGTATATGTTGTAAATTTCGACGCGGGTTACCTAGGGACGGCACGCCAGCCGCCCCGGAAAGTCGCTGCCCTGTCCTGGCGGATCGCAAGCGGAACGGCTCCAACAGCACGCCGGACCGGTGATTTCGGCTGCCCAGAAGTCGGAAACAGGCCAAAAGACCACCCCAGAATGGTCCCGAAATGCCTAGAGAACTCGCCGGCTTGATCCGTTCGCGGCATTTGGCGAGGATTTTGCTGTTTGGGTCCAGTTTCCGGTTGAAAATCTCGAACATCGGGCGGCCGGATAGGCCCGTACGGACATCCGGAGGCCGAGCCCCACTTGCCCAGCCCTGAGAGGCCCTAAACCGCGTAAAAAAGTTGTCTATGTTGTAAATTTCGAAGCGGGTAACCTAAGGGCGGCACGCCAGCCGCCCCGTGAACGTCGCTGCCCTGTCCTGGCGGATCGCAAGCGGAACGGCTCCAACAGCACGCCGGACCGGTGATTTCGGCTGCCCAGAAGTCGGAAACAGGCCAAAAGACCACCCCAAAATGGTCCCGAAATGACTTGACAACTCGCCGGCTTGACCCATTCGTGGCATTTGTCGGGGATTTTACAGTTTGTGTCCACTTTCCGGTCGAAAATCTCGAACAGCGGGTAGCGGGATGGGCATGTACGGACATCCGGAGGCCGAGCCCCACTTGCCCAGCCCTGAGAGGCCATAAACCGAGCAAAAAATTTGTCTATCTTGTAAATTTCGACGCGGGTCACCTAGCGCCGGCTCGCCAGACGCCTCGGGAACGTCGCTGCGCTGTCCTAGAGGATCGCAAGCGGAACGGCCCCAATAGCACGTCGGACCGGTGATTTCGGTTGCCCAAAAATCGGAAACTGGCCAAAAGACCACCCTAGAATGGTCCCGAAAAGCCTAGAGAACTCGCCGGCTTGACCCGTTCGCGTCATTTGGCGGGTATTTTGCAGTGTGGGTCCAGTTTCCAGTCGAAAATCTGGAACAGCGGGCGGCCGGATAGGCCCGTACGGACATCCGGAGGCCGAGCCCCACTTGCCCAGCCCTGAGAGGCCCTAAACCGAGCAAAAAAGTTGTCTATGTTGTAAATTTCGACGCGGGTCACCCAGGGGCGGCACGCCAGCCGCCCCGGGAACGTCGCTGCCTTGTCATGGCGGATCGCAAGCCTAACGGCCCCAACAGCACGTCGGACCGGTGATTTCAGTTGCCCAGAAATCGGAAACAGGCCAAAAGACCACCCCAGAATGGTCCCGAAATGCCAAGAGAACTCGCCGGCTTGACCCATTCGCGGCATTTGGAGGGGATTTTGGAGTTTGGGACCAGTTTCCGGTCAAAAATCTCGAACAGCGGGCTGCCGGATAAGCCCGTACGGACATCCGGAGGCCGAGCCCCACTTGCCCAGCCCTGTGAGGCCCTAAACCGAGCAAAAAAGTTGTCTATGTTGTAAATTTCGACGCGGGTCACCTAGGGGCGGCACGCCAGCCACCCCGGGAACGTCGCTGCCCTGTCCTGGCAGATCGCAAGCGGAATGGCTCCAACAGCACGCCGGACCGGTGATTTCGGCAGCCTAGAAGTCAGAAACAGGCCAAAAGACCACCCCAGAATGGTCCCGAAATGCCTAGAGAACTCGCGGGCTTGACCCGTTCGCGGCATTTGGCGGGGATTTTGCAGTTTGGGTCCAGTTTCCTGTCGAAAATCTCGATCACCCGGCGGCCGGATAGGCCCATACGGACATCCGGAGGCCGAGCCCCACTTGCCCAGCCCTGAGAGGCCCTAAACCGAGCAAAAAAGTTGTCTATGTTGTAAATTTCGACGCGGGTCACCTAGGGGCGGCAAGCCAGCCGCCCCAAGAACGTCGCTGCCCTGTCCTGGCGGATCGCAAGCGGAACGGCCCCAACAGCATGTCGGACCGGTGATTTCAGCTGCCTAGAAGTCGGAAACAGGCGAAAAGACCACCCCATAATGGTCTCGAAATGCCTGGAGAACTCGCCCGCTTGACCCGTTCGCGGCATTTGGTGGGGATTTTACAGTTTGGGTCCAGTTCTCTATGTTGTTAATTTCGACGCGGGTCACCTACCGGCGGCACGCCAGTCGCCCCGGGAGCGTCGCTGCCCTGTCCTGGCGGATCGCAAGCGGAACAGCCCCAACAGCACGCCGGACCGGTGATTTCGGCTGCCCAGAAGTGGGAAACAGGCCAAAAGACCACCCCAGAATGGTCCCAAAACGCCCGGAGAAATCGCCGGCTTGACCCGTTCGCGGCATTTGGCGGGGGTTTTGCAGTTCGGGTCCAGTTTCCGGTTGGAAATCTCTAACAGCGGGCAGCCAGATAGGCCCGTACGGACATACGGAGGCCGAGCCCCACTCGCCCAGCCCTGGGAGGCCCTAAACCGAGCAAAAAAGTTGTCTATGTTGTAAATTTCGACGTGGGTCACCTACCGGCGGCACGCCAGCCGTCCCGGGAACGTCGCTGCCCTGTCCTAGCGAAACGCAAGCGGAACGGCCCCAACAGCACGCCGGACCGGTGATTTCGGCTGCCCAGAAGTGGCAAACAGGCCAAAAGACCACCCCAGAATGGTCCCAAAACGCTTGGAGAACTCGCCGGCTTGACCCGTTCGCGGCATTTGGCGGGGGTTTTACGGTTCGGGTGCAGTTTCCGGTCGACAATCTCCAACAGCGTGCAGCCAGATGGGCCCGTACGGACATCCGGAGGCCGAGCCCCACTCGCCCAGCCCTGAGAGGCCCTAAACCGAGCAAAAAAGTTGTCTATGTTGTAAATTTCGACGCGGGTCACCTACCGGCGACACGCCAGCCGCCCCGGGAACGTCGCTGCCCTTTCCTGGCGGATCGCAAGCGGAACGGCCCCAACAACACGCCGGACCGGTGATTTCGGCTGCCTAGAAGAGGGAAACAGGCCAAAAGACCACCCTAGAATGGTCCCAAAATGCCTGGAGAACTCGCCGCCTTGACCCGTTCGCGGCATTTGGCGGGGGTTTTGCGGTTCGGGTGCGGTTTCCGGTCGAAAATCTCGAACATCGGGCAGCCAGATGGACCTGTTCGAACATCCGGAGACCGAGCCTCACTCGCCCAGCCCTGAGAGGCCCTAAACCGAGCAAAAAAGTTGTCTATGTTGTTAATTTCGACGCGGGTCACCTACCGGCGGCACACCAGCCGCCCCGGGAACGTCGCTGCCCTGTCCTGGCGGATCGCAAGCGGAACGACCCCAACAGCAAGCCGGACCGGTGATTTCGGCTGCCCAGAAGTGGGAAACAGGCCAAAAGACCACCCCAGAATGGTCCCAAAACGCCCTGAGAACTCACCGGCTTGACCCGTTCGCGGCATTTGGCGGGGGTTTTGCAGTGCGGGTCCAGTTTCCTATCGAAAATCTCGAACAGCGGGCAGCCAGATTGGCCCGTACGGACATCCGGAGGCCGAGCCCCACTCGCCCAGCCCTAGGAGGCCGTAAACCGAGCAAAAAAGTTGTCTATGTTGTAAATTTCGACGCGGGTCACCTACCGGCGGCACGGCAACCGTCCGGGGAACGTCGATGCCCTGTCCTGGCGACTCGCAAGCGGAACGGCCCCAACAGCACGCTGGACCGGTGATTTTGGCTGCCCAATAGTGGGAAACAGGCCAAAAGACCACCCCAGAATGGTCCCAAAACGCCCGGAGAACTCGCCGGCTTGACCCGTTCGCGGCATTAGGCGGGGGTTTTGCGGTTCAGGTCCAGTTTTCGGTTGAAAATCTCCAACAGCGTGAAGCCAGATGGGCCTGTACGGACATCCGGAGGCCGAGCCCCACTCGCCCAGCCCTGAGAGGCCCTAAATCGAGCAAAAAAGTTGTCTATGTTGTAAATTTCGACGCGGGTCACCTACCGGCGGCACGCCAACCGTCCGGGGAACGTCGATGCCCTGTCCTGGCGAATCGCAAGCGGAACGGCCCCAACAACACGCCGGACCGGTGATTTCGGCTGCCTAGAAGAGGGAAACAGGCCAAAAGACCACCCTAGAATGGTCCCAAAATGCCCGGAGAACTCGCCGCCTTGACCCGTTCGCGGCATTAGGCGGGGGTTTTGCGGTTCAGGTCCAGTTTTCGGTTGAAAATCTCCAACAGCGTGAAGCCAGATGGGCCCGTACGGACATCCGGAGGCCGAGCCCCACTCGCCCAGCCCTGAGAGGCCCTAAATCGAGCAAAAAAGTTATCTATGTTGTAAATTTCGACGCGGGTCACCTACCGGCGGCACGCTAGCCGTCCCGGGAACGCCGCTGTCTTGTCCTGGCGGATCATAAGCGGAACAGCCCCGAAAGCACGCCGGACCGGTGATTTCGGCTGCCCAGAAGTGGGAAACAGGCCACAAGACCACCCCAGAATGGTCCCAAAATGCCCGGAGAATTCGCCGCCTTGACCCGTTCGCGGCATTTGGCGTGGGTTTTGCGGTTCGGGTCCAGTTTCCGGTCGAAAATCTAGAACAGCGGGCAGCCAGATGGGCCCGTACGGACATCCGGAGGCCGAGCCCCACTCACCCAGCCCTGGGAGGCACTAAACCGAGCAAAAAAGTTGTCTATGTTGTTAATTTCGACGCGGGTCACCTACCGGCGGCACGCCAGCCGCCCCGGGAACGTCGCTGCCCCGTCCTGGCATATCGCAAGCGGAACGGCCCCAACAGCTCGCCGGACCGGTGATTTCGGCTGCCCAGAAGTGGGAAACAGGCCAAAAGACCACCACAGAATGGTCCCAAAACGCCCAGAGAACTCGCCGGCTTGACCCGTTCGCGGCATTTGGCGGGGGTTTTGCGGTGCGATCCAGTTTCCAGTCAAAAATCTGGAACAACGGGCCGTCAGATAGGCCCATACGGACATCCAGAGGCCGAGCCCCACTCGCCCAGCCCTGAGAGGCCCTAAACCGAGCCAAAAAGTTGTCTATGTTATTAATTTCGACGCGAGTCACCTACCGGCGGCACGCCAGCCGCCCCGGAAACGTCGCTGCCCTATCCTAGCGGATGGCAAGCGGAACGGCCCCAACAGCACGCCGGACCGGTGATTTGGGCTGCCCAGAAGTGGGAAACAGGCCAAAAGACCACCCCACAATGGTCCTAAAACGACCGGAGAAGTCGCCAGCTTGACCCGTTCGCCTCATTTGGCGGGGGTTTTGATGTTCAGGTCCAGTTTCTAGTCGAAAATCTCGAACAGCGGGTAGCCAGATGGGCCCGTACGGACATCCGGAGGCCGAGCCCCACTCGCCCAGCCCTGAGAGGCCCTAAACCGAGCAAAAAAGTTGTCTATGTCGCCAATTTCGACGCGGGTCACCTACCGACGGCACGCCAGCCTCCCCGGGAACGTCGCTCCCTTGTCCTGGCGGATCGCAAGCGGAACGGCCCCAACAGCACGCCGGACCGGTGATTTCGGCTACCCAGAAGTGGGAAACAGGCCAAAAGACCACCACATAATGGTCCCAAAATGCCTAGAGAACTCGCCGGCTTGACCCGTTCGCGGCATTTGGCTGGGATTTTGCGGTTTGGGTCCAGTTTCCAGTCGAAAATCTCGAACAGCGGGTAGCCAGATAGGCCCGTACGGACATCCGTAGGCCAGGCCCCAATCGCCCAGCCCTGAGAGGGCCTAAACCGAGCGAAAAAGTTGTCTATGTTGTAAATTTCGACGCGGGTCATCTACCGGCAGCACGCCTGCCGCCCCGGGAACGTCGCTGCCCTGTCCTGGCGGATCGTAAGCGGAACAGCCCCAACAGCACGTCGGACCGGTGATTTCGGCTGCCCAGAAGTGGGAAACATGCCAAAAGACCACCCCATAATGGTCCCAAAATGCCTAGAGAACTCGCCGGCTTGACCGGTTCGCGGCATTTGGAGGGGATTTTGCAGTTTGGGTCCAGTTTCTGGTGGAAAATCTCGAGGAGCGGGAAGCCGGATAGGCCCGTACGGACATCCGGAGGCCGAGCCCTACCCGCCCAGCCCTGAGAGGCCCTAAATCGAGCGAAAAAGTTGTCTACGTTGTAAATTTCGACGCGGGTCACCTACCGGCGGCACGCCAGCCGCCCCGAGAACGTCGCTGCCCTGTCCAGGCGGATCGCAAGCGGAACGGCCCCAACAGCACGCTGGACCGGTGATTTCGGCTGACCAAAAGTCGATAACAGGCCAAAAGACCACCCCAGAATGGTCCCAAAATGCCTGGAGATCTCGCCGGCTTGACCTGTTCGCGGCATTTGGCGGGGATTTTGCAGTTTGGGCCTGGTTTCCGATCGAAAATCTCGAACAGCGGGAGGCCAGATAGGCCCGTACGGACGTCTGGAGGCCGAGCCCCACTTGCCCAGCCCCGAGAGGCCCTAAACCGAGCTAAAAAGTTGTCTGTGTTGTGAATTCCGATGCGGGTTACCTACAGGCGGCACGCCAGCCGCCCCGGGAACGTCGCTGCCCTGTCCTGGCGGGCCAAAAGCGGAACGGCCCCAACAGGACGCCGGACCGGTGATTTCGGCTGCCCAGAAGTCGAAATCAGGCCAAAAGACCACCCTAGAATGGTCCCAAAATGCCTGGAGATCTCGCCGGCTTGACCCGTTCGCAGCATTTGGCGGGGATTTTGCAGTTTGGCCCAGGTTTCCGGTCGAAAATCTCGAACAGCGGGTGGCCGGATAGGCCCGTACGGACGTCCGGAGGCCGAGCCTCACTTGCCCAGCCCCGAGAGGCCCTAAACCGAGCAAAAAAGTTGTCTATCTCATAAATTTCGACGCAGGTCACCTACCGGCGGCACGCCAGCCTCCCCGGGAACGTTGCTGCCCTGTCCTGGCGGATCGCAAGCGGAACGGCCCCAACAGCACACCGGACCGGTGATTTCGGCTGCCCAGAAGTGGGAAACAGGACAAAAGACCACCCCAGAATGGTCCCAAAATGCCTAGAGAACTCGCCGGCTTGACCCGTTCGCGGCATTTGGCGGGGATTTTGCGGTTTGGGTCCTGTTTCCAGTCGAAAATCTCGAACAGCGGGCAGCCAGATAGGCCCGTACGGACATCCGGAGGCCGGCCCCACTCGCCCAGCCCTGAGAGGCCCTAAACCGAGCAAAAAAGTTGTCTATGTTGTAAATTTTGACGCGGGTCACCTACCGGTGGCACGCCAGCTGCCCCGGGAACGTCGCTGCCTTGTCCTGGCGGATCGCAAGCGGAACGGCCCCAACAGCACGCCGGACCGATGATTTCGGCTGCCCAGAAGTTGGAAACAGGCCAAAAGACCACCCCAGAATGGTCCCAAAATGCCTAGAGAACTCGCCGGCTTGACCCGTTCGCGGCATTTGGTGGGGATTTTGCGGTTTGGGTCCAGTTTCCGGTCCAAAATCTCGAACAGCGGGCAGCCAGATAGGCCCGTACGGACATCCGGAGGCCGGGCCCCACTCGCCCAGCCCTGAGAGGCCCTAAACCTAGCAAAAAAGTTGTCTATGTTGTAAATTTCGATGCGGGTCACCTACCGGCGGCACGCCAACCTCCCCGGGAACGTCGCTGCCCTGTCCTGGCGGATCGCAAGCGGAACGGCCCCAACAGCACGCCGGACCGGTGATTTCGACTGAACAGAAGCAGGAAATAGGCCAAAAGACCACCCCAGAATGGTCCCAAAATGGCTAGAGAACTCGCCCGCTTGATCCATTCGCAGCATTTGGCGGGGATTTTGCGGTTTGGGTCCAGTTTCCGGTCAAAAATGTCGAACAGCGGGTAGCCAGATAGGCCCGTACGGACATCCGGAGGCCGGGCCCCACTCGCCCAGCCCTGAGAGGCACTAAACCGAGCAAAAAAGTTTCTATATTATAAATTTCGAAGCGGGTCACCTACCGGCGGCACGCCAGCCGCCCCGGGAACGTCGCTGCCCTGTCCTGGCGGATCGCAAGAGGAACGGCCCCCATAGCACGCTGGACCGGTGATTTCGGCTACCCAGAAGTGGGAAACAGGTCAAAAGACCACCACATAATGGTCCCAAAATGCCTAGAGAACTCGCCGGCTTGACCCGTTCGCGGCATTTGGCGGTGATTTTGCGGTTTGGGTCCAGTTTCCGTTCGAAAATCTCGAACAGTGGGCAGCCAGATAGGCCCGTACGGACATCCGGTGGCCGGGCCCACTCGCCCAGCCCTGAGAGGCCCTAAACCGAGCAAAAAAGTTGTCTAGGTCGTAAATTTCGACGCGGGTCACCTACCGGCGGCACGCCAGCTCGCCGGGAACGTTGCTGCCCTGTCATGGCGGATCGCAAGCGGAACGGCCCTAACAGCACGCCGGACCGATGATTTCGGATGCCCAGAAGTGGGAAACAGGCCAAAAGACTACCCCAGAATGGTCCCAAAATGCCTAGAGAACTCGTTGGCTTGAGCCGTTCGCGGCATTTGGCGTGGATTTTGCGGTTTGGGTTCAGTTTCCGGTCCAAAATCTCGAACAGCGGGCAGCCAGATAGGCCCGTACTGACATCCGAAGGCCGGGCCCCACTCGCCCAGCCCTGAGATGCCCTAAACCGAGCAAAAAATTTGTCTATTTTGTAAATTTCGACGCGGGTCACCTACCGGCGGCACGCCAGCCGCCCCGGGAACGTCGCTGCCTTGTCCGGGTGGATCGAAAGCGGAACGGCCCCAACAGCATGCCGGACCGGTGATTTCGGCAGCCCAGAAGTCGGAAACAGGCCAGAAGACCACCCTAGAATGGTCCCAAAATGCCTAGAGAACTCGCCGGCTTGACCAGTTCGCACCATTTGGCGGGGACTTTGCCGTTTGGGTCCAATTTCCGGTCAAAAAGCTCGAACAACGGGCAGCCGGATAGGCCTGTACGGACATCCGGAGGCCGAGCCCCACTCCCCCATCCCTGAGATGCCCTAAACCGAGCAAAAAATTTGTCTATTTTGTAAATTTCGACGCGGGTCACTTACCGGCGGCACGCCAGCCGTCCCGGGAATGTCGCTGCCTTGTCCGGGTGGATCGAAAGCGGAACGGCCCCAACAGCATGCCGGACCGTTGATTTCGGTAGCCCAGAAGTCTGAAACAGGCCAGAAGACCACCCTAGAATGGTCCCAAAATGCCTAGAGAACTCGCCGGCTTGACCAGTTCGCACCATTTGGCGGCAACTTTGCCGTTTGGGTCCAATTTCCGGTCGAAAAGCTCGAACAATGGGTAGCCGGATGGGCCTGTACGGACATCCGGAGGCCGAGCCCCACTCCCCCAGCCGTGAGAGTCACTAAACAGAGCAAAAAATTTGTCATTTTGTAAATTTCGACGCCGGTCACCTACCGGCGGCACGCCAGCCGCCCCGGGAATGTCGCTGCCTTGTTCGGGTGGATCGAAAGCGGAACGGCCCCAACAGCATGCCGGACCGGTGATTTTGGCTGCCCAGAAGTCGGAAACAGGCAAGAAGACCACTCGAGAATGGTCCCAAAAGGCCTAGAGAACTCGCCTGCTTGACCCGTTCGCACCGTTTGGTGGGGACTTTGCCGTTTGGGTCCAGTTTCCGGTCGAAAAGATCGAACAACGGGCAGCCGGATAGGCTTGTACGGACATCCGGAGGCCGAGCCCCACTCCCCCAGCCCTGAGATGCCCTATACCGAGCAAAAAATTTGTCTATTTTGTAAATTTCGATGCGGGCCACCTACCGGCGGCACGCCAGTCGCCCCGGGAACGTCGCTGCCTTGTCCGGGTGGATCGAAAGTGGAACGGCCCCAACAGCATGCCGGATCGGTGATTTCGACTGCCCAGAATTTGGAAACAGGCCAAAAGACCACCCCAAAATTGTCCCAAAATGCCTAGAGAACTCGCCCGCTTGACCCATTCGCACCATTTGGCGGGGACTTTGCCGTTTGGGTCCTGTTTCCGGTCGAAAATCTCGAACAGCAGGCTACTGGATAGGCCCGTACGGACATCCCGAGGCCGAGCCCCACTCCCACAGCCCTGAGAGGCCCTAAATCGAGCAAAAAAGTTGTCTATGTTGTAAATTTCGACGCGGGTCACCTACCGGCGGCACGCCAGCCGCCCCGGGAACGTCGCTGCCTTGTCCGGGTGGATCGAAAGCGGAACGGCCCCAACAAAATGCCGGACCCGTGATTTCGGCAGCCCAGAAGTCGGAAACAGGCCAGAAGAGCACCCCAGAATGGTCCCATAATGCCTAGAGAACTCGCCCGCTTGTCCCGTTCGCAACATTTGGTGGGGACTTTGCCGTTTTGGTCCAGTTTCGGTTCAAAAAGCTCGAACAACAGGCAGCCGGATAGGGCCGTACGGATATCCGGGGGCCGAGCCCCAGTCCCCCAGCCCTGAGAGGCCCTAAACCGAGGAAAAAAGTTTTCTTTGTTGTAAATTTCGATGCTGGTGACCTACCGGCGGTACGCCAGCCGCTCCGAAAACGTCGCTCCCCCGTCCTGGCGGATCGAAACCGGAACGGCCCCAACAGCATGACGGACCGGTGATTTCGGCTGCCCAAAAGTCGGAAATAGGCCAGAAGACCACCCGAGAATGGTCCCAAAATGCCTAGAGAACTCGCGGGCTTGACCCGTTCGCACCATTTGGCGGGGACTTTGCCGTTTGGGTCCAGTTTCCGGTCGAAAAGCACAAACAGCGGGCACCCGGATAGGCCCGTACGGACATCCGGAGGCCGAGCGCCACTCCCCCAGCCCTGAGAGGCACTAAACTGAGCAAAAAAGTTGTCTATGTTGTAAATTTCGACGCGGGTCACCTACCGGCGGCAAGCCAGCCGCCCCGGGAACGTCGCTGCCCTGTCCTGGCCGATCACAGGCGGAACGACCCCAACAGCACGCCGGACCGGTCATTTCGGCTGCCCAGAAGTCGTAAACAAGTCAAAAGACCACCCCAGAATGGTCCCAAAATGCCTAGAGAACTCGCCGGCTTGACCCGTTCGCGGCATTTGGCGGGGATTTTGCAGTTTGGGTACAGTTCCCGTTCGAAAATCTCGAACAGCGGGCAGCCAGACAGGCCCGTACGAACATCCGGAGGCCGTGCCCCATTTGCCAAGCCCCGAGAGGCCCTAAACCGAGCAAAAAGTTGTGTATGTTGTAAATTTTGACGCGGGTCACCTACCGGCGGCACGCTAGCCGCCCCGGGCACGTCGCTGCCCTTACCTATCGGATCGCAGGCGGAACGGCCCCAACAGCATGCCGGACCGGAGATTTCGGCTGCCCAGAAGTCGGAAACAGGCCAAAAGACCACCCCAGAATGGTCCCAAAATGCCTAGAGAACTCGCTGGCTTGACTCGTTCGCGGCATTTGGCGGGGATTTTGCA
>MU089881.1:51656-67573 GCA_014858505.1 Corymbia citriodora subsp. variegata
TGTGTATTTTGTAAATTTTGACGCGGGTCACCTACCGGCGGCACGCCAGCCGCCCCAGGCACGTCGCTGCCCTTACCTGGCGGATCGCAGGCGGAACGGCCCCAACAGCACGCTGGACCGGTGATTTCGGCTGCCCAGAAGTCGGAAACAGGCCAAAAGACCACCCCAGAATGGTCCCAAAATGCCTAGAGAACTCGCTGGCTTGACTCGTTCGCGGCATTTGGCGGGGATTTTGCAGTTTGGGTCCATTTCCCGGTCGAAAATCTCGAACAGCGGGCAGTCAGACAGGCCCGTACGGACCTCCGGAGGCGGAGCCGCACGTGCCCAGCCCTGAGAGGCCCTAAACCGAGCAAAAAAGTTGTCTATGTTGTAAATTTCGACGCGGGTCACCTACCGGCGGCACGCCAGCCGCCCCGAGAAATTCGCTGCCCTGTGCTAGTGGATCGCAGGTGAAACGGCCCCAACAGCACGCCAGACCGGTGATTTCGGCTGCCCAGAAGTCGGAAACAGGCCAAAAGACCACCCCAGAATGGTCCCAAAATGCCTAGAGAACTCGCCGACTTGACCCGTTCACGGCATTTGGCATTGATTTTGCAGTTTGGGTCCAGTTCCCGGTCGAAAATCTCGAACAGCGGGCAGCCAGACAGGCCCGTACGGACATCCGGAGGCAGAGCCCCACGTGCCCAGCCCTGAAAGGCCCTAAACCGAGCAAAAAATTGGTCTATGTTGTAAATTTCGACGCGGGTCACCTACCGGCGGCACGCCAGCCGCCCCGAGAAATTCGCTGCCCTGTCCTAGCAGATTGCAGGCGGAACGGCCCCAACAGCACCCCGGACCGGTGATTTCGGCTGCCCAGAAGTCGGAAACTGGCCAAATGACCACCCCAGAATGGTCCCAAAATGCCTAGAGAACTCGCCGACTTGACCCGTTCACGGCATTTGGCATTGATTTTGCAGTTTGGGTCCAGTTCCCGATCGAAAATCTCGAACAGCGGGCAGCCAGACAGGCCCGTACGGACATCCGGAGGCCGAGCCCCACTTGCCCAGCCCTGAGAGGCCCTAAACCGAGCAAAAAAGTTGTCTATGTTGTAAATTTCGACGCGGGTCGCCTACTGGCGACACGGCAGCCGACTCGGGAACGTCGCTGCCCTGTCCTGGCGGTTCGCAGGCGGAACGGCCCCAACAGCACGACGGACCGGTGATTTCTGCTGCCCAGAAGTCGGAAACAGGCCAAAAGACCAACCAGAATGGTCCAAAAATATCTAGAAAACTCGCCGGCTTGACCCGTTCGTGGCATTTGGCGGGGATGTTGCAGTTTGGGTCCAGTTCCCGGTCGAAAATCTCGAACAGCGGGCTGCCAGACAGGGCCGTACGGACATCCGGAGGCGGAGCCGCACGTGCCCAGCCCTGAGAGGCCCTAAACCGAGCAAAAAAGTTGTCTATGTTGTAAATTTTGATGCGGGTCAGCTACCGGCGGCACGCCAGCCTCCCTGGGAAAGTCGCTGCCCTGTCCTGGCGGATCGCTGGCGGAACGGCCCCGACAGCACGCCGGACCGGTGCTTTCGGCTGCCCAGAAGTCGGAAACAGGGCAAAAGACCACCCCAGAATGGTCCTGAAATGCCTAGAGAACTCGCCGGTTTGACCCGTTCGTGGCATTTCCAGGGATTTTGTAGTTTGGGTCCAGTTCCCGGTCGAAAATATAGAACAGCGGGCAGCTAGACAGGCCCGTACGGACATCCGGAGGCGGAGCCCCACTTGCCCAGCCCTGAGAGGCCCTAAACCGAGCAAAAATGTTGTCTATGTTGTAAATTTTGACGCGGGTCACCTACCGGCGGCACGCCAGCATCCCCGGGAACGTCGTTGCCCTGTCCTGGCGGATCGCAGGAGGAACGACCCCAACAGCACGACGGACCGGTGATTTCAGCTGTCCATAAGTCGGAAACAGGCCAAAACAGCAACCTAGAATAGTCCCAAAATGCCTAGAGAACTCCTCGGCTTGACCCGTTCGCGGCATTTTGCGGGGATTTTGCAGTTTGGGCCCTGTTTCCGGTCGAAAATCTCGAACAGCGGGCAGCCAGAGAGGCCCGTACGGACATCCGTAGGCCGAGTCCCACTTGCCCAGCCTTGAGAGGCCCTAAACCGAGCAAAAAAGTTGCCTATGTTGTAAATTTCGACGCGGGTCACCTACCGGCGGCACGCCAGCCGCCTCGGGAACGTCGCTGCCCTGTCCTAGCAGATCGCAGGCGGAACGGCCCCAACAGCACGCCGGACCGGTGATTTCGGCTACCCAGAAGTCGGAAACAGGCCAAAAGACCACCCTAGAATGGTCCCAAAATGCCTAGAGAACTCGCCGGCTTGACCCGTTCGCGGCATTAGTCGGGGATTCTGCAGTTTGGGTCCAGTTCCCGGTCGAAAATCTCGAACAGCGGGCAGCCAGACAGGCCCGTACGGACATCCGGAGGCCGAGCCCCACTTGCCAAGCCCTGAGAGGCCCTAAACAGAGCAAAAAAGTTGTCTATGTTGTAAATTTCGACGAGGGTCACCTACCGGCTGCATGCCAGCCGCCCCGGGAACGTCGCTGCCCTGTCCTGGCGGATCACAGGCGGAACGACCCCAACAGCACGCCGGACCGGTCATTTCGGCTGCCCAGAAGTCGTAAACAAGTCAAAAGACCACCCCAGAATGGTCCCAAAATGCCTAGAGAACTCGCCGGCTTGACCCGTTCGCGGCATTTGGCGGGGATTTTGCAGTTTGGGTACAGTTCCCGTTCGAAAATCTCGAACAGCGGGCAGCCAGACAGGCCCGTACGGACATCCGGAGGCCGAACCCCACTTGCCCAGCCCCGAGAGGCCCTAAACCGAGCAAAAAATTGTGTATTTTGTAAATTTTGACGCGGGTCACCTACCGGCGGCACGCCAGCCGCCCCAGGCACGTCGCTGCCCTTACCTGGCGGATCGCAGGCGGAACGGCCCCAACAGCACGCTGGACCGGTGATTTCGGCTGCCCAGAAGTCGGAAACAGGCCAAAAGACCACCCCAGAATGGTCCCAAAATGCCTAGAGAACTCGCTGGCTTGACCCGTTCGCGGCATTTGGCGGGGATTTTGCAGTTTGGGTCCATTTCCCGGTCGAAAATCTCGAACAGTGGGCAGCCAGACAGGCCCGTACGGACATCCGGAGGCGGAGCCCCACTTGCCCAGCACTGAGAGGCCCTAAACCGAGCAAAAATGTTGTCTATGTTGTAAATTTCGACGCGGGTCACCTACCGGCAGCACGCCAGCATCCCCGGGAACGTCGTTGCCCTATCCTGGCGGATCGCAGGCGGAACAGCCCCAACAGCACGACGGACTGGTGATTTCAGCTGCCCAGAAGTCGAAAACAGGCCAAAAGAGCACCCTAGAATGGTCCCAAAATGCCTAGAGAACTCGCCGGCTTGACCCGTTCGCGGCATTTGGCGGGGATTTTACAGTTTGGGTCCTGTTTCCGGTCGAAAATCTCGAACAGCGGGCAGCCAGACAGGCCCGTACGGACATCCGGAGCCCGAGTCCCACTTGCCCAGCCCTGAGAGGCCCTTAACCGAGCAAAAAAGTTGTCTATGTTGTAAATTTCGACGCGGGTCACCTACCTGCGGCACGCCAGCCGCCACGGGAGCGTCGCTGCCCTGTCCTAGCGGATCGCAGGTGGAACGGCCCCAACAGCACGCCGAACCGGTGATTTCGGCTGCCCAGAAGTGGGAAACAGGCCAAAAGACCACCCCAATTTTGGGCCCAAAATGCTTAGAGAACTCGCCGGATTGACCCGTTCGCGGCATTTGACGGGGATTTTGCAGTTTGGGTCCAGTTCCCGGTCGAAAATCTCGAACAGCGGGCAGCCAGACAAGCCCGAACGGACATCCGGAGGCAGAGCCCCACTTGCCCAGCCCTAAGAGGCCCTAAACCGAGCAAAAAAGTTGTCTATGTTGTAAATTTCGACGCGGGTCACCTACCGGCGGCACGCCAGCCGCCCCGGGAACGTCGCTGCCCTGTCCTGGTGGATCGCAGTCGGAACGGCCCCAACAGCACGCCAGACCGGTGATGTCGGCTGCCCAGAAGTCGGAAACAGGACAAAAGGCAACCCCAGAATGGTCCCAAAATGCCTAGAGAACTCGCCGGCTTGACCTGTTCGCGGCATTTGACGGGGATTTTGTAGTTTGGGTCCAGTTCCCTGTCAAAAATCTCGAACAGCGGGCAGCCAGACAAGCCCGTACGGACATCCGGAGGCGGAGCCCCGCGTGCCCAGCCCTGAGAGGCACTAAACCGAGCAAAAAAGTTGTCTATGTCGACGCGGGTCACCTACCGACGGCACGCCAGCCGCCCCGAGAAAGTCGCTGCCCTGTCCTGGCGGATCGCAGGCGGAACGGCCCCGACAGCACGCCGGACCGGTGATTTTGGCTGCCAAGAAGTTGGAAACAGGGCAAAAGACCACCCCAGAATGGTCCCAAAATGCCTAGAGAACTCGCCGGCTTGACCTGTTCGCGGCATTTCCGGGGATTTTGCAGTTTGGGTCCAGTTCCCGGTCGAAAATCTAGAACAGCGGGGAGCCAGACAGGCCCGTACGGACATCCGGAGGCGGAGACCCACTTGCCCAGCCCTGAGAGGCCCTAAACCGAGCAAAAAAGTTGTCTATGTTGTAAATTTCGACGCGGGTCACCTACCGGCGGCACGCCAACTGCCCCGAGAAAGTCGCTGCCCTGTCCTAGTGGATCGCAGGCGGAATGGCCCCAACAGCACGCCGGACCGGTGATTTCGGCTGCCCAGAAGTCGGAAACAGGCCAAAAGACCACCCCAGAATGGTCCCAAAATGCCTAGAGAACTCGCCGGCTTGACCCGCTCGCGGCATTTGGCGGGCATTTTGCAGTTTGGGTCCAGTTCCTGGTCGAAAATCTCGAACAGCGGGCAGCCAGACAGGCCCGTACGGACACCGGAGGCGGAGCCGCACGTGCCCAGCCCTGAGAGGCCCTAAACCGAGCAAAAAAGTTGTCTATGTTGTAAATTTTGACACGGGTCAGCTACCGGCGGCACGCCAGCCGCCCTGGGAAAGTCGCTGCCCTGTCCTGGCGGATCGCTGGCGGAACGGCCCCGACAGCATGCCGGACCGGTGCTTTCGGCTTCCCAGAAGTCGGAAACAGGGCAAAAGACCACCCCAGAATGGTCCTGAAATGCCTAGAGAACTCGCCGGTTTGACCCGTTCGCGGCATTTCCAGGGATTTTGTAGTTTGGGTCCAGTTCCCGGTCGAAAATATAGAACAGCGGGCAGCCAGACAGGCCCGTACGGACACCCGGAGGCGGAGCCCCACTTGCCCAGCCCTGAGAGGCCCTAAACCGAGCAAAAATGTTGTCTATGTTGTAAATTTTGACGCGGGTCACCTACCGGCGGCACGCCAGCATCCCCGGGAATGTCGTTGCCCTGTCCTGGCGGATCGCAGGAGGAACGACCCCAACAGCACGACGGACCGGTGATTTCAGCTGCCCATAAGTCGGAAACAGGCCAAAACAGCAACCTAGAATGGTCCCAAAATGCCTAGAGAACTCGCCGGCTTGACCCGTTCGCGGCATTTTGCGGGGATTTTGCAGTTTGGGTCCTGTTTCCTGTCGAAAATCTCGAACAGCGGGCAGCTAGAGAGGCCCGTACGGACATCCGTAGGCCGAGTCCCACTTGCCCAGCCTTGAGAGGCCCTAAACCGAGCAAAAAAGTTGTCCATGTTGTAAATTTCAACGCGGGGCACCTACCGGCGGCACGCCAGCCGCCCCGGGAACGTCGCTGCCCCGTCCTGGCAGATCGCAGGAGGAACGGCCCCAACAGCACGCCGGACCGGTGATTTCGGCTGCCCAGAAGTCGGAAACAGGCCAAAAGACCACCCTAGAATGGTCCCAAAATGCCTAGAGAACTCGCCGGCTTGACCCGTTCGCGGCATTAGGCGGGGATTTTGCAGTTTGGGTCCAGTTCCCGGTCGAAAATCTCGAACAGTGGGCAGCCAGACAGGCCCGTACGGACATCCGGAGGCCGAGCCCCACTTGCCAAGCCCTGAGAGGACCTAAACAGAGCAAAAAAGTTGTCTATGTTGTAAATTTCGACGAGGGTCACCTACCGGCTGCATGCCAGCCGCCCCGGGAATGTCGCTGCCCTGTCCTAGCGGATCGCAGGCGGAATGGCCCCAACATCACGCCGAACCGATGATTTCGGCTGCCCAGAAGTGGGAAACAGGCCAAAAGACCACCCCAGAATGGTCCCAAAATGCCTAGAGAACTCGCCGGCTTGACCTGTTTGCGGCATTTCCGGGGATTTTGCAGTTTGGATCCAATTCCCGATCGAAAATCTCGAACAGCGGGCAGCCAGACAGGCCTGTACGAACATCCGGAGGCCGAGCCCCAGTTGCCAAGCCCTGAGAGGCCCTAAACCGAACAAAAAGTTGTCTATGTTGTAAATTTCGACACGGGTCACCTACCGACGGCACGCCAGCCGCCCCGCGAACGTTGCTGCCCTGTCCTGGCGGATCGCAGGCGGAACGGCCCAAACAGCACGCCGGACCGGTGATTTTGGCTGCAAAGAAGCCGGAAACAGCCCAAAAGACCACCCCAGAATGTTCCCAAAATGCCTAGAGAACTCGCGGGCTTGACCCGTTCGCGGCATTTGGCGGTGATTTTGTAGTTTGGGTCCAGTTCCCGGTCGAAAATCTCAAACAGCGGGCAGCCAGACAGGCCCGTACGAACATCCGGAGGCCGAGCCCCACTTGCCCAGCCCTGAGAGGCCCTAAACCGAACAAAAAGTTGTCTATGTTGTAAATTTCGACACGGGTCACCTACCGACGGCACGCCAGCCGCCCCGCGAACGTCGCTGCCCTGTCCTGGCGGATCGCAGGCGGAACGGCCCAAACAGCACGCCGGACCGGTGATTTTGGCTGCAAAGAAGCCGGAAACAGCCCAAAAGACCACCCCAGAATGTTCCCAAAATGCCTAGAGAACTCGCGGGCTTGACCCGTTCGCGGCATTTGGCGGTGATTTTGTAGTTTGGGTCCAGTTCCCGGTCGAAAATCTCGAACAGCGGGCAGCCAGACAGGCCCGTACGAACATCCGGAGGCCGAGCCCCACTTGCCCAGCCCTGAGAGGCCCTAAACCGAGCAAAAAAGTTGTCTATGTTGTAAATTTCAACGCGGGTCACCTACCGGCGGCACGCCAGCCGCCCCGAGAAAGTCGATGCCTTGTCCTAGCGGATCGCAGGCGGAACGGCCCCAACAGCATGCCGGACAGGTGATTTCGGCTGCCCAGAAGTCGGAAACAGGCCAAAAGACCACCCTAGAATGGTCCCAAAATGCCTATAGAACTCGCCGGCTTGACCCGTTCGCGGCATTTGGCGGGGATTTTGCAGGTTGGGTCCTGTTTCCGGTCGAAAATCTCGAACAGCGGGCAGCCAGATAGGCCCGTACGGACATCCGGAGGCCGAGTCCCACTTGCCCAGCCTTGAGAGGCCCTAAACCGAGCAAAAAAGTTGTCTATGTTGTAAATTTCGACGCGGGTCACCTACCGGCGGCACGCCAGCCGCCCCGGGAACGTCGCTGCCCTGTCCTGGCGGATCGCAGGCGGAACGGCCCAAACAGCACGCCGGACCGGTGATTTTGGCTGCAAACAAGCCGGGAACAGGCCAAAAAAGCACCCTAGAATGGTCCCAAGATGCCTAGAGAACTCGCCGGCTTGACCCGTTCGCGGCATTTGGTGGGGATTTTGCAGTTTGGGTCCAGTTCCCGGTCGAAAATCTCGAACAGCGGGCAGCCAAACAGGCCCGTACGGACATCCGGAGGCCAAGCCGCACTTGCCCAGCCCTGAGAGGCCCTAAACCGAGCAAAAAAGTTGTCTATGTTGTAGATTTCGACGCGGATCACCTACCGGCGGCACGCCAGCCGTCCCGGGAACATCGCTGACCTGTCCTGGCGGATCGCAGGCGGAACGGCCCCAACATCAGCCCGGACCGGTGATTTCGGCGGCCCAGATTTCGGAAACAGGCCAAAAAAGCACCCCAGAATGGTCCCAAAATGCCTAGAGAACTCGCCGGCTTGACCCGTTTGCGGCGTTTGGCGAGGATTTTGCAGTTTGAGTCCAGTTCCCGGTCGAAAATCTCGAACTGCGGGCAGCCAAACAGGCCCGTACGGACATCCGGAGGCCGAGCCGCACTTGCCCAGCCCTGAGAGGCCCTAAACCGAGCAAAAAAGTTGTCTATGTTGTAGATTTCGACGCGAATCACCTACCGGCGGCATGCCAGCCGTCCCGGGAACATCGCTGACCTGTCCTGGCGGATCGCAGGCGGAACGGCCCCAACATCAGCCCGGACCGGTGATTTCGGCTGCCCAGAAGTCGGAAACAGGCCAAAAGACCACCCTTGAATGGTCCCAAAATGCCTAGAGAACTCGCCGGCTTGACCCGTTCGCGGCATTTGGCGGTGATTTTGCAGTTTGGGTCCAGTTCCCGGTCGAAAATCTCGAACAGCGGGTAGCCAGACCGGCCCGTACGGACTTCCCGAGGCCGAGCCCCACTTGCCCAGCCCTTAGAGGCCCTAAACCGAGCAAAAAAGTTTTCTATGTTGTAAATTTCGACGCGGATCACCTAACGGCGGCACGCCAGCCATCCCGGGAACGTCGCTGCCCTGTCCTGGCGGATCGCAGGCGGAACGGCCCCAAGAGCACGCTGGACCGGTGATTTCGGCTGCCTAGAAGTCGGAAACAGGTCAAAAGACCACCCCAATTTTGGGCCCAAAATGCTTAGAGAACTCGCCGACTTGACCCGTTCGCGGCATTTGGCGGGGATTTTGCAGTTTAGGTCCAGTTCTCGGTCGAAAATCTCGAACAGCGGGCAGCCAGACGGGCCCGAACGGACATCCGGAGGCGGAGCTCGACTTGCCCAACCCTGAGAGGCCCTAAACAGAGCAAAAAAGTTGTCTATGTTGTAAATTTCGACGCGGGTCACCTACCGGCGGCACGCCAGCCGCCCCGGGAACGTCGCTGCCCTGTCCTGGCAGATCGCAGGGGGAACGGCCCCAACAGCATGCCGGACCGGTGATTTCGGCTGCCCAGAAGTCGGAAACAGGCCAAAAGACCACCCTAGAATGGTCCCAAAATGCCTAGAGAACTCGCCGGCTTGACCCGTTCGCGGCATTATGCGGGGATTTTGCAGTTTGGGTCCAGTTCCCAGTCGAAAATCTCGAACAGCGGGCAGCCAGACAGGCCGGTACGGACATCCGGAGGCCGAGCCCCACTTGCCAAGCCCTGAGAGGCCCTAAACCGAGCAAAAAAGTTGTCTATGTTGTAAATTTCGACGCGGGTCACCTACCGGCTGCATGCCAGCCGCCCCGGGAACGTCGATGCCCTGTCCTGGCGGATCGCAGGCGGAACGGCCCCAACAGCAGGCCGGACCGGTGATTGCGGCTGCCCAGAAGTCGAAAACAGGCCAAAAGACCACCCCAGAATGGTCCCAAAATGCCTAGAGAATTCGCCGGCTTGACCCGTTCGCGGTATTTGGTGGGGATTTTGCAGTTTGGGTCCAGTTCCCGGTCGAAAATCTCGAACAGCGGGCAGCCAGACCGGCTCGTACGGATATCCGGAGGCCGAGCCCCACTTGCCCAGCCTTGAGAGGCCCTAAACAGAGCAAAAAAGTTGTCTATGTTGTAAATTTCGACGCGGGTCACCTACCGGCGGCACGCCAGCTGCCCGAGAACGTCGCTGCCCTGTCCTGGCGGATCGCAGGCGGAACGGCCCCAAGAGCACGCTGGACCAGTGATTTCGGCTGCCCAGAAGTCGGAAACAGGCCAAAAGACCACCCCAATTTTGGGCCCAAAATGCTTAGAGAACTCGCCCGCTTGACCCGTTCGCGGCATTTGGCGGGGATTTTGCAGTTTGGGTCCAGTTCCCGGTCGAAAATCTCGAACAGCGGCAGCCAGACGGGCCCGAACGGACATCCGGAGGCAAAGCTCCACTTGCCCAGCCTTGAGAGGCCCTAAACCGAGCAAAAAAGTTGTCTATGTTGTAAATTTCGACGCGGGTCACCTACCGGCAGCACGCCAGCCGCCCCGAGAATGTCGCTGCCCTGTCCTGGCAGATCGCAGGCGGAACGGCCCCAACAGCACGCCGGACCGGTGATTTTGGCTGCCCAGAAGTCGGAAACAGGCCAAAAGACCACCCTAGAATGGTCCCAAAATGCATAGAGAACTCGCCGGCTTGACCCGTTCGCGGCATTTGGTGGGGATTTTGCAGTTTGGGTCTAGTTCCCGGTCGAAAATCTCGAACAGCGGGTAGCCAGACCGGCCCGTACGGACATCCGGAGGCCGAGCCCCACTTGCCCAGCCCTGAGAGGCCCTAAACCGAGCAAAAAAGTTGCCTATGTTTTAAATTTCGAAGCGGGTCACCTACCGGCGGCACGCCAGCCGCCCCGGGAACGTCGCTGCCCTGTCCTGGCGGGTCGCAGGCGGAACGGCCCCAACAGCACGCCGGACCGGTGATTTCGGCTGCCCATAAGTCAGAAACAGGCCAAAAGAGCACCCTAGAAAGGTCCAAAAATGCCTAGAGAACTCGCCGGTTTGACCCGTTCGCGGCATTTGGCGGGGATTTTGCAGTTTGGGTCCAGTTGTCGGTCGATAATCTCCAACAGCGGGCATCAAGACCGGCCCGTACGGACATCCGGAAGCCGAGCCCCACTTGCCCAGCCCTGAGAGGCCCTAAACCGAGCAAAAAAGTTGTCTATGTTGTAAATTTCGAAGCGGGTCACCTACCGGCGGCACGCCAGCTGCCCCGGGAACATCGCTGGCCTGTCCTGGCGGGTCGCAGGCGGAACGGCCCCAACAGCACGCCGGACCAGTGATTTCGGCTGCCCAGAAGTTGGAAACAAGCCAAAAGACCACCCCAGAATGGTCCCAAAATGCCTAGAGAACTCGCCGGCTCGACCCGTTCGCGGCATTTGGCGGGGATTTTACAGTTTGGGTCCTGTTCACGGTCGAAAATCTCGAACAGCGGGCAACCAGTCCGGCCCGTACGGACGTCCGGAGGCGGAGCCCCACTTGCCCAGCCTTGAGAGGCCCTAAACTGAGCAAAAAAGTTGTCTATGTTGTAAATTTCGATGCGGGTCACATACCGGCAGCACGCCAGCCGCCCTGGGAACGTCACTGCCCTGTTTTGGCGGATCGATGGGGGAACAGCCCCAACAGCACGCCGGACCGGTGATTTCGGCTGCCCAGAAAACGGAAACAGGCCAAAAGAGCAACCTAGAATGGTCCCAAAATGGCTAGAGAACTCGTCGGCTTGACCCTTTCGCGGCATTTGGCGGTGATTTTGCAGTTTGGGTCCAGTTCCCGGTCGAAAATCTCGAACAGCGGGCAGCCAGACCGGCTCGTACGGATATCCGGAGGCCGAGCCCCACTTGCCCAGCCTTGAGAGGCCCTAAACAGAGCAAAAAAGTTGTCTATGTTGTAAATTTCGACGCGGGTCACCTACCGGCGGCACGCCAGCCGCCCCGGGAACGTCGCTACCCTGTCCTGGCGGATCGCAAGCATAACGGCCCCAACAGCACGCCGGACCGGTGATTTCGGCTGCCCAGAAGTGGGAAACAGGCCAAAAGACCACCCAGAATGGTCCCAAAATGCCTGGAGAACTCGCCGGCTTGGCCCGTTCGCGGCATTTGGCAGGGATTTTGCTGTTTGGGTCTAGTTTCCGGTCGAAAGTCTCGAACAGCGGGCAGCCAGATAGGCCCGTACGGACATCCGGAGGCCGAGCCCCACTCGCCCAGCCCTGAGAGGCCCTAAACCGACCAAAAAAGTTGTCTATGTTGTAAATTTCGACGTGGGTCACCTACCGGCGCCACGCCAGCCGCCCCGGGAACGACGCTGCCCTGTCCTGACGAATCGCAAGCTGAACGACCCCAATAGCACGCCGGACCGGTGATTTCGGCTGCCCAGAAGTGGGAAACAGGCCGAAAGGCCACCCCAGAATGGTCCCAAAATGCCTAGAGAACTAGCCGGCTTGACCCATTCGCGGCATTTGGCGGGGATTTTGCGGTTTGGGTCCAATTTCCAGTCGAAAATGTTGAACAGGGTTCAGCCGGATAGGCCCGTACGGACGTCCGGAGGCCGAGCCCCACTCGCCCAGCCCTGAGAGGCCCTAAACCGAGCAAAAAATTTGTCTATGTTGTAAATTTCGACGCGGGTCACCTACCGGCGGCACGCCAGCCGACTCGGGAACGTCGCTGCCCTGTCCTGGCGGATCGCAAGCGGAACGGCCCCAACAGCATGCCGGACCGGTGATTTCGGCTGCCCAGAAGCGGGAAACAGGCCGAAAGGCCACCCCAGAATGGTCCCAAAATGCCTAGAGAACTCGCCGGCTTGACCCGTTCGCGGCATTTGGCGGGGATTTTGCCGTTTGGGTCCAGTTTCCGGTCGAAAATCTCGAACAGCGGGCAGCCGGATAGGCCCGTACGGACGTCCGGAGGCCGAGCCCCACTCGCCCAGCCCTTAGAGGCCCTAAACCGACTAAAAAAGTTGTCTATGCTGTAAATTTCGACGCGGGTCACCTACCGGCGGCACGCCAGCCGCCCCGGCAGCCCTGTCCTGGCGGATCGCAAGCGGAACGGTCCCAACAGCACGCCGGACCAGTGATTTGGGCTACCCAGAAGTGGGAAACAGGCCGAAAGACCACCCCAGAATGGTCCCAAAATGCCTAGAGAACACGCCAGCTTGACCCGTTCGCGGCATTTGGCGGGGATTTTGCGGTTTGTGTCCAGTTTCCGATCGAAAATCTCGAACAGCGGGCAGTCGGATAGGCCCGTACGGACGTCCAGAGGCCGAGCCCCACTCGCCCAGCCTTGAGAGGCCCTAAACCGAGCAAAAAAGTTGTCTATGTTGTAAATTTCGACGCGGGTCACCTACCGGCGGCACACCAGCCGCCCCGGGAACGTCGCTGCCCTGTCCTGGCGGATCGTAAGCGGAACGGCCCCAACAGCACGCCGAACCGGTGATTTCGGCTGCCCAGAAGTGGTAAACAGGCCGAAAGACCACCCCAGAATGGTCCCAAAATGCCTAGAGAACTCGTCGGCTTGACCCGTTCGCAGCATTTGGAGGGGATTTTGCGGTTTAGGTCCAGTTTTAGGTCGAAAATGTCGAACAGCGGGCAGCCGGATAGGCCCGTACGGACGTCCGGAGGCCGAGCCCCACTCGCCCAGCCCTGAGAGGCCCTAAACCGAGCAAAAAATTTGTCTATGTTGTAAATTTCGACACGGGTCACCAACCGGCGGTTCGCCAGCCGCCCCGGGAACGTCGCTGCCCTGTCCTGGCGGATCGCAAGCGGAACGGCCCCAACAGCACGCCGGACCGGTGATTTCGGCTGCCCAGAAGTGGGAAACAGGCCGAAAGACCACCCCAGAATGGTCCCAAAATGCCTAGAGAACTCGTCGGCTTGACCCGTTCGCAGCATTTGGCGGGGATTTTGCGGTTAGGGTCCAGTTTCCGGTCGAATATCTCGAACAGCGGGCAGTCGGATAGGCCCGTACGGACGTCCGGAGGCCGACCCCCACTCGCCCAGCCCTCAGAGTCGCTAAACCGAGCAAAAAATATGTCTATGTTGTAAATTTCGACGCGGGTCACCTACCGGCGGCACGCCAGCCGCCCCGGGAACGTCGCTGCCCTGTCCTGGCGGATCGCAAGCGGAACGGTCCCAACAGCACGCCGGACCAGTGATTTCGGCTACCCAGAAGTGGGAAACAGGCCGAAAGACCACCCCAGAATGGTCCCAAAATGCCTAGAGAACACGCCAGCTTGACCCGTTCGCGGCATTTGGCGGGGATTTTGCGGTTTGTGTCCAGTTTCCGGTCGATAATCTCGAACAGCGGGCAACCGGATAGGCCCGTACGGACGTCCGGAGGCCAAGCCCCACTCGCCCAGCCCTGAGAGGCCCTAAACCGAGCAAAAAAGTTGTCTATGTTGTAAATTTCGACGCGGGTCACCTACCGGCGGCACGCCAGCCGCCCCGTGAACGTCGCTGCCCTGTCCTGGCGGATCGCAAACGGAAAGGCCCCAACAGCACGCCGGACCGGTGAGTTCGGCGGCCCAGAAGTGGGAAACAGGCTGAAAGACCACCCCAGAATGGTCCCAAAATGCCTAGAGAACTCGCCGGCTTGACCCGTTCGCGGCATTTGGCGGGGATTTTGCGGTGTGGGTCCAGTTTCAGGTCGAAAATGTCGAACAGCGGGCAGCCGGATAGGCCCGTACGGACGTCCGGAGGCCGAGCCCCACTCGCCCAGTCCTGAGAGGCCCTAAACCGAGCAAAAAAGTTGTCTATGTTGTAAATTTCGACGCGGGTCACCAACCGGCGGCACGCCAGCCACCCCGTGAACGTCGCTGCCCTGTCCTGGCGGATCGCAAGTGGAACGGCCCCAGCAGCACGCCGGACCGGTGATTTCGGCTGCCCAGAAGTGGGAAACAGGCCGAAAGACCACCCCAGAATGGTCCCAAAATGCCTAGAGAACTCGCCGGCTTGACCCGTTCGCGGCATTTGGCGGGGATTTTGCGGTGTGGGTCCAGTTTCAGGTCGAAAATGTCGAACAGCGGGCAGCCGGATAGGCCCGTACGGACGTCCGGAGGCCGAGCCCCACTCGCCCAGCCCTCAGAGGCCCTAAACCGAGCAAAAAAGTTGTCTATGTAGTAAATTTCGACGCGGGTCACCTACCGGCGGCACGCCAGCCACCCCGTGAACGTCGCTGCCCTGTCCTGGCGGATCGCAAGTGGAACGACCCCAGCAGCACGCCGGACCGGTGATTTCGGCTGCCCAAAAGTGGGAAACAGGCCGAAAGACCACCCCAGAATGGTCCCAAAATGCCTAGAGAACTCGCCGGCTTGACCCGTTCGCGGCATTTGGCGGGGATTTTGCAGTGTGGGTCCAGTTTCAGGTCGAAAATGTCGAACAGCGGGCAGCCAGACTGGCCCGTACGGACTTCCCGAGGCCGAGCCCCACTTGCCCAGCCCTGAGAGGCCCTAAACCGAGCAAAAAAGTTGTCTATGTTGTAAATTTCGACGTGGGTCACCTACCGGCGGCACGCCAGCCGCCCCGGGAACGTCGCTGCCCTGTCCTGGCAGATCGCAGGCGGAACGGCCCTAACAGCACGCCGGACCGGTGATTTCGGCTGCCCAGAAGTCGGAAACAGGCCAAAAGACCACCCTAGAATGGTCCAAAAATGCCTAGAGAACTCGCCGGCTTGACCCGTTCGCGGTCTTTTGGCGGGGATTTTGCAGTTTGGGTCCAGTTCCCGGTTGAAAATCTCGAACAGCGGGCAGCCAGACTGGCCCGTACGGACTTCCCGAGGCCGAGCCCCACTTGCCCAGCCTTGAGAGGCCCTAAACCGAGCAAAAAAGTTTTCTATGTTGTAAATTTCGACGCGGATCACCTAACAGCGGCACGCCAGCCATCCCGGGAACGTCGCTGCCCTGTCCTGGCGGATCGCAGGCGGAACGGCCCCAACAGCACGCTGGACCGGTGATTTCGGCTGCCTAGAAGTCGGAAACAGGCCAAAAGACCACCCCAATTTTGGGCCCAAAATGCTTAGAGAACTCGCCGGCTTGACCCGTTCGCAGCATTTGGCGGGGATTTTGTAGTTTGGGTCCAGTTCCCAGTCGAAAATCTTGAACAGCGGGCAGCGAGACGGGCCCGAACGGACATCCGGAGGCGGAGCTCCACTTGCCCAGCCCTGAGAGGCCCTAAACCGAGCAAAAAAGTTGTCTATGTTGTAAATTTCGACGCGGGTCACCTACCGGCGGCACGCCAGCCGCCCCGGGAACGTCGCTGCCCTGTCCTGGCAGATCGCAGGGGGAACGGCCCCAACAGCATGCCGGACCGGTGATTTCGGCTGCCCAGAAGTCGG
>MU089882.1:0-68410 GCA_014858505.1 Corymbia citriodora subsp. variegata
TCCGAACCATCCTAGCCGCGCCGAACAGCCGCCGTAGCCCCTCTCTACTTCGGCCCTATTCTGGTCGGACCCGGCTGCCGCCCTTGTCACCGAATGCAGCCACCATCCACCGCTCCTTAGCCGGCCAAAGAACCCCCCTCAGCCGGCCACCTCTCCCTCTCAGTTCTGTTTTCCGTCACCGGAGCCACCCCGCCAGAATTGCTGGAGCCGCTGGCCGCCGCCCGGAGCTGCCGGACCGCCCACCAGCCAGCCCCGTGCCTCCTCAGCCGCCGGTTCCTCCGTTTCTCGGCTTCTTGCCGTGCGGACACCCCTCCTTGGCCGAGATCTAGTCCCGTGCTGCCTTGACGCGTCGGAGGTTTATAATTTATTTTCTCTTTTATTTCCATTGCTATTGGCAATTTTAAAAAACAAATTGAATAAATTACAAAAATTATCCATGTTAGTGTCATCAATATCATATTGAACAACCAACATTTACATGAGCGATTTCTGATCAAAGTTGGCCAAAAGGATTATATTGACAAACTATCAAAATGCTTTAAATTAAATTGGCCAAATTAAAATGCTTATAACTTAATTGATAGCCATACAATATATTTATTTTAATCATCTTCTTAGTTAAAATCTAAACGGCCACCCCCACATACATGCATCTCAATGATCCGCGTGATAAGTATGAGTGTGAACCATTTTTAGCTACCTCTCATTCGCAAATCCAAACAATTCACAATGTTTAATTGAACAATTTTAATCTAAAGTGCCCTCCCAGCGTGTTCGTTCACTATTTACTGTGGAAGTGTATATGCAATCTTCTCCGAATTATGATTGTCCTTTTGATCAGGTCTATTGCCACCAAAGATGTCTGTATGGAGTAAAGCACGTATCACGCATATGGTTTAGCAAATTCAATATTGTGTGCAATTTGGATTCCAATCCAGCTCTTACAAGGAAGCATCATTTTTTTTATTTTTTTTATCATAGCGATCAAGACTTCTTCTTTTTGGGTTATATGTGGATGGCATGGTCATTACATAAGATGATATTAGGGAATTACTGATCTTGAACAATATCTCTATCTTCATTTTGGGATGAAAGATCGTGAGTTGCTTCATTATTTCCAGGAGGAAGAAGTTTCTTTTGGCTCAAATGGCTATTGTGTCACTCAAGCCAAATATACAAATCTCATCTCTCGGGCAGGTTTGACTAATGATAGGGTTTGACTAATGATAGGGTATCTTCTATCTCACTAGAGAGGCTTTTGCCAAGTTGGGACTCCTTGATGGCACCCCTTGCGAGATACCACACTCTATAAAGATTTGGTTTGCAGTTTATTATATCTCATTATTGCCAATACGTAGTCCATACAATGAGTCAGATTATGTTTGCTTCACGTTATATTCACCTTGCTATTTCACTACATTTTCCCTTTATTTTACTATTCTTTTAACTCTAGAATGGAGTACCAGCCTACTTGGATTTGGACAATGTCGGGGTTGTCGATGATCACATTTCTCCAATACGGATTTATGTTTTTCTGGGCAGTTCTTCCATTTATTGGCATAGTAAGAACCAAACCATTAATTCACTTATGCAGCCTATATTCAAGACCGGCTCACTCAACCAAAAAAGTCAGCACGCATTCAAGATCGACCACACTCTCATTGAAAAATCCCTCATCTTAACTTTGTCATAAAGACTATCATTTCCTATTTATTCAAGCTTGCATCAAGACACTTAGGGATAGCCACAAGCATTGAAAATGTTATAATTTAATTACTCCTAGTTTCTAAATGTTTTTAGTTTCTATGTTCATAAATGACTATTGATTTCTAGGTTTGAGTCTAGCCTTTTGCTCTTATTTTGTTTTACTATAAAAGGTCATCAAGTCTTTGTAAAATAGATAGATTGAATTTGATTAATGAAAATTTACATAGTATTATTCTCTTGAATCTTGAAGAGTTCAAACCCCGTGAACACCTAGAAGAGTTTCCCCTCCATCCTTGAAGAGTGAGAACTTTTCAAATCTACATCCTTGAAGAGTTGCAGCCATCAATCTTGAAGAATCGATGCCATTTCAACTTCCTTGGAGGCCTAGAAGAGCAATCATTGAAGTTCCTATTCTTTTCTTCATTATGTCTAGTTCTATTTTGCCCAATTCTCCTCAAATTCGACAGCTCCATAGTGCTTAGCTCCAAAAACTCAATATACAAAAGTCATAGATCATTAAGTCCTCATTCTTTTGGCTTTGGAATCAGGCCATTTCGATCTAAATTGACAAAGTTATGCTAGTTTTCCCATGCTCACGCAGAACTGAAACTTTTACTTGATTTTGTGATTATGGCTCTATTTGTTTCATGAAAAAAGTAGTGTTTTTAGAAAACATTTTCCAAAAAGTCATTTTTTAGGAAAGTATAATTATTTCTTGGTATTCATCTAAAACTTGAAAATGAAGTGCTGTTGTTCAGTAAGGAAAATCTTTTCCTTCATTTTGCTTCATACACTCTTTTTAAATAATGTTATTATTATTTTATTATTTAAATCTATTTTTATTTAAAAAAAATTAATTTTTTTCATCTTCTTCTCCCTTTGGCCGGTCGTCAACCCGAGGCTCAAGCTCACCTAGTTTTGGCGAGGTCGAGCTCACCCAATGCCGGCGAGGTCGAGCTCACCCAATGCCAGCGAGCTCTAGCCTCGCTTGAGGCCGTCGAAGGTTGGTGAACCTCCGATGACCTCAGGCTAAGCTCGAGCCCTGCCTAGGTTGCTAGATCTAGCAACCTTCTACGACCTCAGGCGAGGCTTAAGCCTCACCCAAGTAGCCAGATTTGGCAAGGCTAGCCCAGTGAGGTGGGGCCACGCCAAATCTAGCGAACTGAGCGAGGCTCGAGCCTTGCCCAAGTCGTCGGATTTGGTGAGGCCTAAGCTCACCATCGTCGGGTAACCTCGACTTAGCCATAGGTCGGCGAGCTAGAGCTTCATTGGCCTATGGCGAAGCTTTAGCTCACTTGCGGCCGATCACCAACTAGCGGTCGCCACCGTGGCCAACAATTAGCCAAATGAAGAAGATGAAAAAGAGAAAAGGAAAAAAGAAAAAGAAAAAGATTAAAAAACAATTAAAATATCAATTTTTTAGAAAAAAGAAAAAAAATTGGTAAAAGAAAGTGAGGTGAAAGAAGATGTGGAAAATATTTTCCTGTATTTTAGAAAGCTTTTTTTCTTTGATGGAAAATGTTTTTCCTAACTAATTCATTTTCCATAAAATGAACGTCAGAAGATCTGGAAAATGTTTTCCTGAAAGTTATTTTCTGTGAAACGAACGGAACCTAAATTTTTATTACTCTCCTAATCCTATCATTCGAGTAGCCTACCTTGAGCTACATCACTCACATTCCAACTATGAATCCGGATATCGTGCTTTGGCTAACACTAGTGTTGATGTCAGCTTTTGGTGCAAAAACAAAATTGCTCTTCAGATCGCCAGAGATTAAGAAAAATTTAGCTATTTAGTTGAAAGCATGTCTAAGCAAAAAAGAAGAATTTGAACGCATGACACCATAAATTATTGGTCATAATATTCTTATTTCAAACTTGAGATATATTTGCATAAATCAAATCAAGGACTAGTAGGTTTTAATAGGTTCCTCTTGTTGGCTCCCGTAACACCCGGTGGATGATATTGGCAAAGACAGATGTTGACGGGCGCAGCACACTTGCAGTATGCTGGATCTCCACAATCTTCGACGGTTTTGCACGGATGACTCACATTTCTTGCTTCCACACTCGTCTCCCAACCTGCCAATCAATGATCTTTTCACAGTTAACATTCACTGAAACTAATCCCTTAGTTCCTGCATATTGTATTATATATATATATATATAGAGAGAGAGAGAGAGAGAGAGAGAGAGAGAGAGAGAGACCGAATGCAAATATGAGAAGGACAAGTAGCGCAATAGACTTCGAACAAAATTTCTCCATCACTCTCTGCTGCTGAAACTGGAACTGTCAATAAGACTCTGTTAGTATAAACTCTTTTTTATTCTTTGGTGCACTATCTGGATGTGGTGTTGGGTGTCTAACAACGAGTTATTTATAGGCTGAAGAGTATTCACATATCGGGAAATGAATCAAGATGTTTTTCTACTTAATGCTCCGCTAGATCTCCATTATTGTTTTTTCATAAAGTTAACATCAAGAGGATTTCATAATGATAGTAACACAACAATCAATCTTCCATAAACTTCAAGGGAATAAAATCCTTTTTAGGACAAAAGTCTTAGTAAGGCGATGAATGAGTTAACTGGCAAATTAAGGATATATTTGATAACATTTCTACTTCTGAGAACAATTTCTTTTGAGAAATAGTTCTTTTCTATTTCTATTCCTTAGAACAATTTCTAAGTAAAATAATGTGTTTAGTAACTATAAAAATTTCTTACTCTCGAAATAGGAAAAAAAATAGAAATGCGCTTGATATTGACAAAAAAAATTATTTCTTTTTTTGTCAATGGCGGTAGTAACGAGCATAGGGTGATGATCAGCAACTAGCGACTGGCGACCAATGGCCACTTGGCGGGCGACGACCACCTCCCCTGCCAGTCATCGAACACTAGTCGCCACCTGTCATTGTCGCTGGACTACTAGACACCGAACATTGGTCGCTAATCATCGATTGTAGGTCACTAGACCCCGCTCACTTGGCTATCGAACATCGGGCCGTTGGTCGCCAGGCCACCAGTCGCTAGGCCGCTAGTCACCAAGTCGCTAGTCGCCAATTGCCAGACATTGGGCCACTAGTCGTTGGGCAAGGGTAGCAGTCAGCCGCTGGTCAACGGTCTCCAATGGTCAGCGATCGGCAGTTGGTGGTCAGAGGTCAACGGGCAACAATCAATCATAAGTAATGACCCAAGAAATAATTTCTATAAATTGTTTATAGGAACAAGAAATTACTTTTTTCTACTTCTTATTTCTACTCCAAATCTATTTCCGAGAACAACTTTTATTCCGAGGATTAGAAAAATCAATTGGTCTTACTAAATGGATTTTTGTTCTTTTTTTATTTTGAGAAATAAAAGAATAAAAGATTTAAAAAAATTGGAAAGATTCCAAGCAGACCATAAATGCATGAATATATAGAATTATAGTACCTCATGCTTCTTCTCTTTATACTGGCAAATTAAACGCATGAATATATAAAATTATAGTACCTTATGCTTCTTCTCATTATCGAAACATGGAAAATTGCTATTGGATGATGAATGCGGCACATTTGCTTAATTAATTGGGGAAATTTATCAAAAAAGTCTTAAACATATTGCACTTATACAAATTCAATCCTAAATCTTTCAATTTGGACGTCAATCTTCCTATGGGGCATAATAGACACTAATGTGGACAATTTTTGCAATTTTTAAAAAATATTTGGTGAATTTTTTATAATATATATATATATATATATATATATATATATATTTCCCTTATTCCTCCACAGTTGGCTTCCTTAATGGCTGACAATTGGCCATAGGCAATAAAAGGTAATCGGTTCCCGGTCCCATCTCGTCTTGTCCAAGAACTGAGAACCAGATCAGGATAATCGATTTTCAATTTTTGGGACTATGGATTGGACCAACTAGACCATTCGGTCCAATCTAGTTCCAATAAACCGAATCATTTATTATCATTACATTGAAAAAAATATATATATACATATATATATATATATATATTTATATATGTTTATGTTTATGTAGGCTTTCAAAAATATACATCCTTTAATTCAAACAGTAGAAGCAAAAAAAGAAGAACCCCATATCAACAAAATTTCAATTCACACTTCTGCCTTGGTTTGCCACAAATTAGGGTTAGCAAGAGGAAGAGGAAGAGAATTGGAAAAGTAAAGTAATGACAAAATTTAGAGGGCTATTCTATTTTTATTTTTTTTGTCTAGTAAAATTAGAAAGTTGTTCAAAAATTTTAAAATATAAATAAAAATGATCAGTTCGATCCTACTAGTTCAGTTGGTTCGGTTCCCACTTAGGAACTAAAAACCAAACCGATTGGCCATCAGTTCCAAAAATGGGAATCGAAGACTGGATCGATACCCCCTAGGACCGCCCAGAACAAATCGGTTTAGTCCAGTCTTATCCTTGTTTGTGTGGTTCCTATTACACACCCCTAATATGTGAGGGTTGCCCTTGTAGGGGTGAGCTCACCCAAGATATGAAAGGTCACCTCACTGATATTTGGCAAGGGTCAACCTTGTTGGCCGGCAAGATTGACCTAGCAAGGCTTGACCTCATTGGGTGCCAATGTGAAATATTTAGGACTAATCGGTTCAATTGAAAAGTTTAAAACTAAAGTGATACCAAAATAATAAGTTTATGGCTTTTTTGATACTTTTCCCTTGTAATTCCTAGGTGTCTCATCGTCGATTAAATTTTGATGTTACATATTTATATCCTCAGGTTTTGCTGTCAATTAAATTTGACAAAGTTTGTTTATCTTTTACCATATGGAGCAAAGTGATTGGTTTCTTCATGTACCTATGATATTTTTTATTCGGAATCACAACAGAGCCTATCTCCTTGAATAAAATTTGAGGAATTACTTCTAGTGAAAGGTATTTTGTTATAGAAGTCAAATTCTGGTCACAACATATGACACATGACTATAGTTCAAATATACCCGACTTCATTAGTATTAACCAACGAGTTATTATTGTCGATGCAAATTAAGTGATATTTAACCCATCAACGGGTGACCATGCTACCTGATTTCCCAATTATTACAAATTTCATCTGTCACCCAAAAAGAAGAAGAAGAAACCGAACGTCTAACGAAGTGATTTTCAAGGTAATGAAAATTTTGTAGGAGATTCTCCAAATTAACCCCTCCACAATGGTATTTTCCTTATAGGAAATTCAAAACATGATCAAAATATTAATAAAAAATATTTACGTCAGCTCTAATCATATCACATAGGATGGTGGGCATTCACTCCAACTTAAATTGACCGGATAAACTAAATTGACATCGATGTGAAAATGTTTTGGAGTAAATTGGTCTAATTGAATGATTTATGACTAAATTGATATTGACACAATAATTTTAGGGATTTCTTGTCACTTTTCCGTTTCCTTTTCTTTGGGGGTGGTATTAATCGAAAAGTTTCATGCTAGCAACCATGCTTGAAAATAAACATATAACCCGACATAATTTGGTGTTTGCACACATATAAAGAGACGGTGTGAAAAAACCCAATTATTCATTGAACGCTTTCATGAGATTTTATTACAAACTTCTGCTGCATTTGCCTACATCGGATCATGGAATCCTAGGTTTCACTTGTTTACTCTTGTTGGCTCTCTTAACACCCGAGGGAGGATAATGGCAAACACAGAGGTTGAGGGGCGTAGGGCACTGGCAATATCTTGGATCTCCACAATCTTGGACAGTTTTGCACGGATGAGTCACATCTCTTGCTTCCACACTAGTCTCCCAACCTGCCAATCAATAAACTTTTCAAGGATAACATTCACTGTAACTTTTAGAGAGAGAGAGAGAGAGAGAGAGAGAGAGAGAGAGAGAGAGAGAGAGAGAGAGATACCGAATGCAAATATGAGGAGGACGAGCAAAACAACAGACTTTGAACAAAACTTCGCCATCGCTCCCTGCTGAAAAACTGCAACACTCGATATGAGTATGCTAATATCTTCTCTTGGTTATGCTCTGATGTTAGTGTTTAGATGTGGTGTTGGGTGTCTCTCAACGAGTTATTTATAGGCTGAAGAGTATTCACATATCGGGAAATGAATCAAGATGTTTTTCTACTTAATGCTCCGCTAGATCTCCATTATTGTTTTTCCATAAAGTTAACATCAAGAGGATTTCATATGATAGTAACACAACAATCAATCTTCCATAAACTTCAAGGGAATAAAATCCTTTTTAGGACAAAAGTCTTAGTAAGGCGATGAATGAGTTAACTGGCAAATTAAGGATATATTTGGTAACATTTCTACTTCTGAGAACAATTTCTTTTGAGAAATAGTTCTTTTCTATCTCTATTCCTTAGAACAATTTCTAAGTAAAATAATGTGTTTAGTAACTATAAAAATTTCTTATTCTCGGAATAGGAAAAAAAATAGAAATGCGCTTGATATTGACAAAAAAAATTATTTCTTTTTTTGTCAATGGCGGTGGTAACGAGCAGAGGGTGATGATCAGCAACTAGCGACTGGCGACCAATGGCCACTTGGCGGGCGACGACCACCTCCCCTGCCAGTCATCGAACACTAGTCACCACCTGTCATTGTCGTTGGGCTACTAGACGTCGAACATTGGTCGCTAATCATCGATTGTAGGTCACTAGACCCCGCTCATTTGGCTATCGAACATCAGGCCGTTGGTCGCCAGGCCACCAGTCACTAGGCCGCTAGTCACCAAGTTGCTAGTCGCCAATTGCCAGACATTGGGCCACTAGTCGTTGGGCAAGGGCAGCAGTCAACCGCTGGTTAGCGGTCTCCAATGGTCAGCGATCGACAGTTGGTGGTTAGAGGTCAACGGGCAACAATCAATCATAAGTAATGACCCAAGAAATAATTTCTAGAAATTGTTTATAGGAACAAGAAATTACTTTTTTCTACTTCTTATTTCTACTCCAAATCTATTTCCGAGAACAACTTTTATTCCAAGGATTAGAAAAATCAATTGGTCTTACTAAATGGATTTTTGTTCTTTTTTTATTTTGAGAAATAAAAGAATAAAAGATTTAAAAAAATTGGAAAGATTCCAAGCAGACCATAAATGCATGAATATATAGAATTATAGTACCTCATGCTTCTTCTCTTTATACTGGCAAATTAAACGCATGAATATATAAAATTATAGTACCTTATGCTTCTTCTCATTATATCGAAACATGGAAAATTGCTATTGGATGATGAATGCGGCACATTTGCTTAATTAATTGGGGAAATTTATCAAAAAAGTCTTAAACATATTGCACTTATACAAATTCAATCCTAAATCTTTCAATTTGGACGTCAATCTTCCTATGGGGCATAATAGACACTAATGTGGACAATTTTTGCAATTTTTAAAAAATATTTGGTGAATTTTTTATAATATATATATATATATATATATATATATATATATCCCTTATTCCTCCACAGTTGGCTTCCTTAATGGCTGACAATTGGCCATAGGCAATAAAAGGTAATCGGTTCCTGGTCCCATCTCGTCTTGTCCAAGAACTGAGAACCAGATCGAGACAATCGATTTTCAATTTTTGGGACTATGGATTGGACCAACTAGACCATTCGGTCCAATCTAGTTCCAATAAACCGAATCATTTATTATCATTACATTGAAATATATATATATATATATATATATATATATATATATATATATATTTATATATATATATTTATATATGTTTATGTAGGCTTTCAAAAATATACATCCTTTAATTCAAACATGTATTATTGTAGAAGCAAAAAAAGAAGAACCCCATATCAACAAAATTTCAATTCACACTTCTGCCTTGGTTTGCCACAAATTAGGGTTAGCAAGATGTTGGCACCTAAATTTTGATTAATCATCCGTAATTTGATGCACAAAAATTTAGGGATTAATTTTAACCCCTAAACAAAAAATATTATGATTAAATTGCATAGCATATAGTTTTAGGAGCATTTATTATTGCATTTGCATTGGACATGTGGCAGATGGGCTTCAATTGATAGTTCTAAGCTTTAATTTAACAAGTTGGACTAAGCCCACAAGGAAAAAGAATTTGGCTAGGCCCATTAAGAGGTGATGAGTTGGAATATGAGAATATTTCCGGGAATATGAGAATGTTCTCGAGAATATTCGCATTATTCTTTCAATATTCAGGGAAGGTGTCGGATGAAATATTGAAAAAATATTGCACGTGTTATACAAGAGCTAAATGGGCAACGTGCAAATTTATCATATTTCCTTAAATAACATAGTCCTCTCACCTATAAAAAGGGGGCCACACACACTGAAGATAACACACAAAAAATACAGAAGAAAGAGAGCCATCGGTGAAAAAGAAATGGAGAGAAAAGCGACGAAAGAGAGAATTGAGACAAGAAATAAAGAGGTGGGAGATAAAGAGAGGAAGCATCTTCTTCCCCAAGCGCGTCTCCATAGCCTGATCGAGCCCAACGTTGCTGCTTCCTCTTGGTGTCTCGACTTGCGTTTGTATCCTCTATTTTTGTAGATTATTTCCAGATTTTCCATCAAGTTGTCAACACAGGAAGCTTCAACCAAGTTGTTGCCCCCTAGCATCGAGAATCCAGTCAAGGCGAATTCCAATCTGCGATTTATCCAACGACGAAGTTGCACCGTTCCTTTCCGTCGATCGTTGCTTGCACCACTCCTGACTCCTGTCACGTCCTCATTGTCTGGCCGAGCCTCTGCTTGATTGGGCCGCAGTTCCCCAACTGCGATCTGCTTTGTTTCAGCCCCTTGTTGATGTTTTCAGATCATCTCCATGCTTCCACAGTTGTGCCCTTGTCTCTGGTCAAATAATTTGCATATCCCGAGTGTGTGTCCAGCAGCGGCAACACCACATGCCGCTGTGACATCTTCAGACCAACAATTGTCCCAATCTTGGACAGAACAGTGGCAAGTTTCTATTAGTGCTCTTTAATTTTCCTTGTGCATGTGATCTGACAATTCCTCTTCATGCCTAGCAATTCCCAGAGTACTTGGTGTTCCATCGAGGAAGAATACGGTCCAGGCGAATCCCGTGGAAATTCTGATCACACCTCCGTGAGCCACCACAAGCATCCTCAAGCCGTCCTATATAGCTGTCCATGTGAACATCAAGCCGAAACTTCATTGACGTTTAAGCTGCCCGCCAAAACCTCCACTGGGAACCGCGCCAATCCACCTAGCGATCGTGATTCGCGAGTGGTCGTTTGTGAACCAAATTCGGAAACTAATATTCTGATTAGGTACGAATCTTGTCTGATTTGATTTTTCAAATATTTCGTTTCCTTATTTGATATATCGTTGATGCATAATAGAAATTCACGATATATTTCCCTTTTGCAATATTGAGTACCATCGTGAATTAGGAAATTTTCCTAATTTCACAACGTGCGTATGATTGTCAGTCCGATTTCATGCTCGAAATACGGCTCGCAATCGCACGGAAAAATTGTCAATCCGATCTCACGCTCGAGATACAATTCGCGATTTTCTGAAATATTGGCCAATCCGATCTCATGCCCGAGATACGATTCGTCGATTTTATTTGTTTCCAAAATTAGACGGAAAAGGATAATATCTTGCCTGATTTGTTGCCATGCTTTTCTTGATGCATCTGCTCGAATTAATTTTGATTATAAAAAAGAAAACATAAAAATTGCCATGCTCATGTCACTTAGAATTGGGTCATCTTCCATGTGTCATCTAGTCATTGCATGTTTAGGATTATTCGAATGCGTGACATGCTAGGATAGTTGCATTAAATATTTTCTAGCATTAGATTAAGTTATTGTCGCGTGATATATAGTTTGCATATTAGGTTGCACATTGCATGCTATTATAGTTAGACACTTTCGTATGTCATTACATGCATTGCACGTAGTTTTAGGCCTCATTAAATAATTTAAAACCTTAAAAAACAATTGAATAATTGCATGTTAATTAGAAATCATATCTAGGATTTGTGATGTGATTTTTAAGCTAACATTGCAGATACTTTCGTAGCTTCAAGGTAAGTAACTTCCTCCCTTTCCTTGCAATTTATTTAATACTTTGATCATTGAGTGTTAAATAATGATTGTGCATGTGCTTAATCACCTTACATGTTAGGGAATAGGTTAAAATCAATCCAAATTGCCTGCAAAGCATGTTTTTTAAATAAAAGAGAAAAGGTACCGAAAGGGCGTTAGAGAAATCTAACGTAATCAAGTCCCGATCCCATAGTCTCTGGTTCGTAGCAGTGAAGTAACTCTCCCGTACTTTACTTGAGTTTCTAATCGACCCACCAAAAATAGATTAGTGGCGACTCCTAAGTAAAAATCATTGGCATGCTAAAAAACTTAAACCCTAAGTCGCGAATTAGTATGGGCTTGTGAGAGCCCGAACTAAGTTTAGGCTTAGTAATCCATTAGCCAAACCCTAGGTGGTGCACCCGAGGTGAGGTCGCGACAGCTTGGCGACTCCGCTAGGGACTTGAGTTTAAACTCTTAGTTGACTTAGGCCAATTTTCTCTTTTTTTAAAAAAAAAAAAAAAATTTGTTTGGCAGTGAGGATACCAGGTACGTCCCTAACCATTTAAGGTGTTAAATGTTTTTGCAGATGGGAGTTATAAGGGGTGGAGTGATTGTTAACCCCTTGTCTTGCAGGTTGGAGTAGGGAATGAATGTTTTGAATTATTGAAATGTTGTTGTGAATATAAACTGTCGTGCATGCCTATGCATTTACACTACACTCTTGCACACACAACCTGCTGCCGGACCTGGGCCACATAGGATTAATTAGGATGGTATTGAAATGGATACCACTTCGACCGCATGCTCGCGGTACGAGTCGCCCATCTCAATCCCGAAATTTCTTTCCTGGTGTCAAGAGTACCCACCTCGGTCCGTATGCCCACGACCCAGGTCGGCTCTTCGACCAAGCCAGAGTCATGAGGACTGGACTTAGTCCGCATGCCCGCGGCTAGTCCGATCATCCTCGTGGCTCCATTTCGTTAAAGCCTTCTAGAGTAGAAATCGAGCCACGTACCATGCGCATGTCTATGTGAATGCCATCAAGGTCATCAGTGAAGTAAGTCTTTTAACTCTCTGTCCTGCAATTTACTGCATATTTCTGGTTAGTTCATAGTCAGTCTAGGTTAGCAGTGGACTCAATGTCATTTTCCTTTAATGGTCATAATTGCGGAATTTTTCAAAAAAGGGGACATAAATAACCAATATTTTTTGGTGGATTTAATTCCAACTTATGTTTTCCTTTCCTCGAACATATCATGAGTCATTGCTTTCCTAAGTAACTTTTCTATGTTACTATTTTTTCAAATTTCACTTTATAGAAAAATTGGAAAAATGGCTCAAAAGAAAGGGAAAGGTGAATTAGGGAAATTGGACTGAGTTATGGATCGACCTTGTCTAAATCAAATACTTCTAATTTTCCATCTCTTCATAGGTGACTACGAGTCGTCAATAATCATCCATTGTCCATCAATTCAAAATGTGGATATTCAAACTAGGTGATTATGGATCATCAACCATCAGCTGTTCATACATGGCCACGGGCAAAAACAACCGATCAAAATGAAGTGTTGAACCGTGTTGTTAATGACATGATCAAGCAAATTGCAAGCCTTGAAAGTCAGGTTGACGAGCTGCGTGCTGCTGTAGTTTCTCTCGTGAAGCAAAAGTGCCACGATGACATGGATGCGTCATCTTCAGTGGAGAATTTTGACCCGAGGAAAAGAGCCAAAAGGACTCTTGAACCATCTCATTTTCCTGAAGAAGCTGAATTTGATGCTGCCATGAAAACATTGGTGACGTATCTAGAAGGGAGAATATCTGACCTGGAGAGTCTGCCTCATAAGGTCCATGAAGGCGAAGAAACTTAGCACACATGATTCATGATTTTAAGTGCTTGATTTTCGTATTTTATTAGGGGCATGTTCGATTGCACATTCCCCTACGTGGAAATTTTTCCTGCTTTTTAGGATTTGCTTGTTAGGATTTCATTTTGTTATCACACTCTTTATTTCAATAAATGTGATTGAATTGATGAATGTCAATAAAATTACAAGCTTTGTTTTGAAGGCATAATGAGGTACACCAAACCAGCCCGGTGATGATATTCAATAATATCATCCTCGGAGAAATTCTGAGGGTTGGGCTTCATCATGCTTCCTCACCCAAAAGAAAATTTCAAAATAATTTTTTTTGAAACCATTTCCAAAAAACATGCATTCAAGTTGGTCTGTTTATTTTTCTAACTCATTTACTTCATATCTCATAGCATAATTTTCTTGGCCTAAGGAAAGAACATCGAAAAAAGGCACATCAAGTTGTAGTGATTGACCCATTGGCTCTCGATTGTTATTCAATTAGGTTAAGAGCACAACTCCAATGAGTTAATGTGGGGCGTCTCCTATTGATATTTGAGATATCTATCCCGAAAATCCAAACAAAGTGTCATGCATTTCTCATCTCCTAGAGAAAGTGAGGGACAGGTCAAAAGAGGACCATCCATTTTTTATGAAAGAGGTACATCTCATCCCTAAATATAATTAATTCTGGAATTGACAATTTGTTCTTTTCCTTGCAGGTGACTGATCGAGGAGATGATAGATTTCGGTAATGACCCAATTGAGATAAAATCTCAATCCAAGCCGAAATGGATGTTCAATTTGCATTCTCTTGCATAGTGTCCTAGTCATGCACATTTTCTTGTGCTAGGGCAAAAACAAGAATTGAGCATTTATCGAATCAAAGGATCGATTTCCATTCTCAATTGATCAATTTATGTGTTCGTTTCCTTTAGATAGGGGCAATCTAAGGACACTGATTGCTTATAGAGTCCCTTTATAGTGAAATTCCTTGAATAAATGCTCAATATTTGGATCACAGTATCCTAGTTGGTATCAGAGCTAGGTTAAGGTGGATCCGGGTATATGTTAAGCCCCTGCGGAAGGGAGTCCCACATCGCTTGGGAGAAGCCCGCTGATCTGCTTGATAACCTCCGGGGTTGCCCTCACCTCATAAAGGGTACTGTGATCCAAATCCAGAATTTGAGTTGCAAACTTGTGACAAGTATGCTATCCCACACACGGCCCCCTTGGCCTTCTATAGGGACTACCTGTCTGTCACCAAGTTCATTCTCAAACAATGAACTTAGATCATAGTAAACTCTAAAATATCGAAAATTCTGATGCACAGGATCCCCTAAGAGCAAGTGCAGAGCATACTCTAGAGATTTTTCTCAATCACAGTATTTGTTCAGAACCATCGTTCTGGACTAGAAGAGGATGGGAGTGTTTAGAAGAGCATGTTGGAAATAGAGTACACAACACACTTCTTATTTCACTCTCTGGTTTTTACAATAGGGGCTCCTTGCTCTTATATAGGCAAAGGAGGATACAACAGACAAGAGCAGGTGGACTGGCCGTGCTAGGACATAATTGAGCAAACTTAGCCACTTATGGGCTACACACATAGGGAGTCCTAAAGAAATCCCGTGACAGGTTATGAACAGTAGTTTTTCGCCTGTTGCTACAGTAAAAACAAACTGAATGAACAGTGAAAACTAGGGGTGTCAAAAAGGCCCGAGCCGACCCGACCCGGCCCGGCCCGATCCGACCCAACCCTAAACTTAGGGTATTTTCCGATACCGGCTCCATACTCGGACCCGACCCGAAAATACCCTAAATTTAGGGTCGGGTCGGGTCAAAACGGGTCACACGCAAGCCTTTTTGACACTAGTACCGTCCGTCCGTTTTGGTCCTCATCCGTTGAGGGAAAATGATAAAGTAGGATAAAATAAACAAAAGAAAAGAAGTTTTTATCTCTCTCTGTACGTTTTGGCTCTCAACTCTCTAGAGTTTTTGAGCTAAATAAGAAATTAAAACCAAACTTGTAAAGGGTCACGCTCTGACCCGACCCGACCCGACCCTTTTGTTTGGGTCTAATGCGTTTCGGGTCGGGCCAAGACATGACCCTGTAGGATTAGGGTCGGGTCAGATAACATCAAAACCCAACCCATTGACACCCCTAGTGAAAACAAACTGAATGAACAGTGAACAGTGTACAGGACCGGTGTACAGTGTTTTCAGGACGACTTTTTATTTGTCTCTTCCATCTCTAGCATTGTAGTCATAGTCCGAATCATCAGAGCTATGATGAGCTAGTTGTTCTCTGAGGAGGGCATCTTCATCAACATCTGATGGACTAGAGCTTCCATCTTTTTCTCTTTTAAAAGCACGGATGAGATTCTCAATTTCTTCTGCCGACAAGTCTGGTGGACGAGACGAGCTAGCACCGAAAGAGCCAGAAAAAGAGGCGTGATTTGGGGTGTCTCCCCAAGGGTCTTGTGCAAGTGGCCGTCCCCATGGATCATAGGGGGTAGAGGAGGAGTCTGGATTGTTCTGCCGAAATGTATGAAGAGCTTCTTGGATCTGTTCTCTCGTGGAGTCCCAAGCTTCAAGGTGGTCCCAAGAGACAGGGACGTGGGTAGATGGCCATGCTTCTAGTGGGATGGTGCGATTTTCTTGACATAGGATTCTTTGGAGTTCACATGACGCTAGTCTGCTTGTGGTGATGGAGTATGGAAGCGTCCGATAGATCCAAGCAAATTCTTGGAAAACTTGGGGCCTGTAGCTCGAAATTCCTACAGCAAAAGGTTTGTCAGCTATCCAACCACATGGATGGGAAAACGTCCATGGTCGATGAAATAAGAGGACGGTGTGTCTTTCTAGTTCAGGCTTTCCTTGGCAATTTTGGACCTTGAAGAGTTCTCTCCAATATTGGAGCGGTTTATACCATGCAAAAATCTCCAAGAGGTGTTTTTGATTATGAGATTGGGCTTGGCCATCCTTGTGAATAACCTGCAAAATTTTGTCAGTGGGAAATTCAATGGCTATAGTGTACAGGTTGAACATGTACCAAAATAACCATTTCAGTTCTTCTGGAAATTCTTCATCAGGAGACCATTTGAGAGGGTGAATGAATGGATATTGCGGATGAAGTCCGTCTGGTCTAAGCATCAAACCGCCATGTTTACGGAAAATTCGGAGGTGATTCCCACATTAATTCTGGAAGTCTTTCTTTCAGATTATTGTGGTGAATTACCTCATGAACGTCAGGAGGGTATTTGAGGCTGGGCCAAGCACCTGAGATTTTGTCTGTTCGATATGTGTCCTAGAAGGGCTCCTTTTTGACATACATGTTGATAGCTTGCATTGGTTCTTTTGGTCGAGACAAGAAATCAGCAAGGACATTCTTAGTTCCTGGAATGTGTTTGACTTCAAAGGAATATTTAGAAAACCATTCAGCCCATCGGAGCAATTGTGGATGGGGGACTTGCTTTTGTTTGAATTTAAGCATATGAGGGAATGAGGACATGTCCATTTCAACAAGAAAATTGTGTCCGATGAGGTGAAACTCAAACTTTTTGATGCCATACTTGACAGCAAGTATCTCCTTAAAAGTGGAATGATAATGGATTTCCGCTTGGGAAAATCGACCACTTTTGTAGGCACAAATATGCCTAGTTCCATTAATTTCTTCGAAAAAAATAGCTGCCCAATATTTGTCGCTGGCATCAGTTTGGAGAATCATTTTGCCAGTGGATGGTATTTTTAATGGAGGAAGCTTTTGCAAGAGCTGTTTGAGTTGAGCAACAGCTTGAGTCTGTTTGGGTCCCCATGGGGGAGGATCTTTTTTGAGTATTTGCTGGAGAGGTCTCAAATATTTAGAGATGTGTGGAACAAAATCTCGTAGATAATTTACAATGCTAAGAAATTGCTGGACTTGTTTAGGATTGAGATCATTTTCAGGGAATTTTTGGAGTTCATCAGCAATATGGGGTTCAGGGCAGTAGGTTCCATCTTTGAGACGCATGCCAAGGAATTCAATTTCCTTTTAGGCAATAATCATCTTTTTCTGAGAAAGCATAATGCCATATTTCTTAACAATGTCAGCAAACTGTATCAAAAGTTGACAATGAGATTGTTCATCATGATTGAACAGAAGGATGTCATCATTATAAATCTGTGAGTTTTGGAGGATAGGTTCGAAGATTTTGCACATAGCCTTTTGAAAAAGAGAAGGTGCAGTTTTGAGGCCAAAAGGGACAACTGTCCATTGGAAATGTTGGTTTGGGATACAGAACCCAGTTTTGAGTCTGTTTGCTGGGTCAATACCCAGTTGCCAAAATCCTGCTTTAAGATCAAATTTCGAATAGATCTTTGCTTGGGCAAGGCTCAGGAAAAGGGAATTTCGGTGAGGCAATGGAAATTTATCATCTTGAAGGAACTGATTCAGATGTTGGTAATTGATTACTAACCTCATTTTTCCACGGTTCTGCTCGGCTCGTTTGTTGACATAGAATGCTTCACATGCCCATTGGGAGTCCGAGGGTTCAATGAGACCTTGTGCCAGTAGTTCTGCACATTCTTGCGACGCGAGTGCGAGATGTTCAGGGCTCATTCCTGAATGACTAGCTTTGGTTGGATTAATGTCTTCATTCCTTTTAAAAGGAAGTTTGACATAGAAAGAAGAGTTTGTCCACAAGGGTTGAGTGCAAGTTTGGGAAAATTGGTAATGTGTCTTAGCACAGGAAGAAAGTAGACTCTGGATTATTGGATCCAGGATGGCTGGTTGGAGGGCATATAATCGTTTGATGTCTACAAATTCCTTGAATTGATTTTTGAAACGAAGGCCATGAGACAGAATTCTGAGTTTGGGAAGTTGGGTCAGGATGTCCCAACCAATGATGATATCTTTATCTGGAGACTGAGAACCAAGAACTTTGGTGGCAATAGAACATTGGGGAAAGAACTGAATAGTAATGGGTCTACTACAATACTTGGTAGCAAAAGTGTCACCAGAAGCAGAATTGAAATACTTGGTGTAAGGTTTCCAAAATTCTTCTGGAAGGATCTTTGTGTCTAGAATAGAAGAGCTTACTCCAGTATCAATGAGTGCTACCAAAGGGATTGGTTTATGGTATTTGGACAAAAAAATGTGGACAGGAATATACGGGTGATGGACAGGTTCATTGAGCTCAATTTCTGTAGGTGAATCAGGGAAGAAGGTGAAGACATCGTTCTCTGAATCTGAACCTGAATCTGAGCTATATGTCTGAATAGCACAGAGAGTGTTTTCAGATGGTTGATCGTCTAAAGAGAAGACGGATTCTATATCTGAATCATCAAGCTGGATGCTAGTACTTTTGGCAATCTTGTCTATCAAATGGCTTCCGCGCTTGTTTGCCTTTGGACAGTTTTTTGCAAAATGTCATTTTTTGTTGCAGACATAACACCAGTCTTTGTTGCGCTTCTTATGGGAACGATGATGGCTCTTACGCAAAAATTTCCACTTACCCTTACTTTTCCCTTTGCGTGTCTTCTTGAAGGAGAGTCGTTTGAAATGTCTTTTCTTTTTGCATCCTGTGCAGGATGGATCTGAGCAATCTTTAGGGCATTTGATCTGCAAACCAGGTTTGAAGCATGCCTTGTCAAGATACCTATTTTCCTTGAGAAAGCTTCGAAAGGCTTCTCGACGAAGGCAAAGTTCTTCTATGGCGATGTGAACAGCTTGCTGGATTTCACCAAGAGTAGCTTCTATGATGCTTTTCTGTCTCTGTTGGAGAGTTTTTTCTGCAGCTTGGCTAAATTCCTTTGGAATAGATGCCAAGAAGATGGGCTTGAGATTCCAATCTGCACCAAGTAAGTAAAACAGCTTGATCATAGCTTGGAAATGACGATCAAGATCCTTGCGTCTTAGTGAGCAGCATTTTCGATTAAAGAACTCCTTTCTTTTGAGTTCTTTTGAATCTTCAGGTTTGCCAATGAAGTACATATGGATAATCTGGATAGCATTATCCAAAGGTTGAGTCAAAAAATACATCTGATCTTGTTCCGAGGCAGTATGCCACCAATCTTTGAGGGCTCCTGTAAAGCGGCTTGTGAATTCCAAGAGAATATCATAAGTGCTAGGTTCAGAAATGTGCCTGGTAGTAAGCCAAGCATGGAATTCTTGAAGCCTATCAGCCCATTTATAGTATGGAATGTCATCCAATGTGAAATAAACTTTGGATGTGTGGCAGTGAAATTCTGAGTTGCATCTGGTTGGTCCTGGTGGTGTATTTCAGGCTCAGAGAGTATTTCTTCATCTTTTACACTATCTGCCATAAACAAGGTTTCTTCCGCAGAAGATGATTCGAAAAGAATATCATAATCGTATTCAGATGAAGAGTCAATCTGTCTTGCTGTGGATGGTTTAATGACAGCAATTGAAGGAATCTGGTGCCGAAGGAAGTTTTCAATGGGATTGGAAATGGTGAGTGTGGCAAGGGGGTTTTTAGGTGAGTGGTCACCAGAAGAACGTTCAGGAGTACCAGGGGGAGATGGTGATGCTGGAAACTCTGTAGAAGATTTCTTTTGCTTCTGCTTAAGCTTGCGAAGATTTTCTCGTAGGGTCAAGAAATTGTTCTAGGGTGGAGGTGCAGCTGAGTTGAGAACAGCAGCAAATGAGGATGATGCTCTAAATGATGATTCTGGTTTGGGTGGCAAGGAAGGAGAGGGGAAAAAGGGTGGATCAATTGTGGTGAACGACTGTTGATTTTGGAGAATCTGGATCTGTCGTTTGAGCTTTTCAATTTCTGGTTTCTGGTCTTCTAGATAATGGCTAGGAGGTGTTTGCTTAGTTTCTAGCAAATGAAGCCTTTTTTGGAAATCTTTCAACATGTGGTAGGATAAGTCAGTGGTCTTGTCTACGCGTTCAAGACGCGTAGCAACAGTGCCTAAAAGCTCATTTTGAGCCAAAGCATTTTCAGTTTGCCAATTTAGAACAGTTTCGGCAGCAGAAGGCTGCTTACGTTGTCCTTATGCATCAAGACCAGTGGGGTTTGGTACCTTAGGTGAGTGCTGGTATTTTTGATGCGGATCTGAGAATCTTTCCAAGGGGGGAAATTTCCGGGTGTAGGTGCGGGTGCGGGTGCTGGTTCCAGATGATGATTCTGTGATCTCGAGTGGAGAGAACTCATCAGGATGAAACATACATATACTAGGTATGACAGTAGGTGAAACAGGTTTCGATACACAGGTGCTTGGCTTGGGTAGTTTCAAAGGACAAGAAGGGTTCGTTTTTACCCATTTCTGAATTGGCTTATAGAAAGGCGAAGTGATCATGGGTCTAGCTGGTGGTGGTTGAGAGAAGGGAGCTGGCTTGCAAGGTGGTGGCGGTGAAGTTGGTGGAGAGGACCGCTTGTGAAAACATTTTTTGAATTGTTTATTCTAAAGTTACAAAGCTTTTCATGCTGAAAGTTGTTGAGCCTTTTGGAAAGAGAATTTGCATGGTGATTTTACTTGCTTAATTACTAATTTCACATGGAGATTTGTCAAGATGTGCAATTCAATGAATGATATCCAATTCTTAAGAATGCTAAGTGAGACGTGTCAGGATGATGAAAGGCAAAACATGTCCTATACACAATCCCTTGCTTATACACTTGTGAGATGAGTGCAGCAATTTCCATATCCACAAGGTAAAGAGTTCTCTTGCAAAAGGTACGACGACCAAAATGATGAGGGGCACTTCATTTCTCTATTCCAAACACTACAAGTGATTAATTGCTTAGCCCCTTTGAGCCCCATACACTTGTGGAGATTTCTTTCAAATTACCCCTGTCAAGAACCACCCCATATCGGGGCAAACTGGAGATAAGTTGGCATCACGTGGTGAGAAAAATAGATAGAAATTCTCTTGCTCTCACTTGCATCAATCTTTGAGTATCTTATTGCAGATGAATTCAAACAATAATCCAAGTGCCTTAGGATGACGAAGAACATTTTTTTTACACTATCCTACACACTTATATCCATTGCATAGCCCTCTTGAGCCTACAAATTGATTTATTTAAACCCAGTTGGTGATCATCCCCCACATTGGGGCAAGCAAAGAGTAATTATTCAAGAAGCAACAAGGTCCAAAGTGCCAACAAAATGTGAAGTCCTTCAAAAGTCCAAATGAAAAATCGATACATTGTAAACAGTGTGTCAATGGTAAAATAGAACTAAGGGGCATGAAAAAGCAGTGTGCCTGGTAAAAACAAGGCCAATGCCCGTAGGAGGAAATGAAAAAGAGTCGAGATGGATGACTATCAATTGTGAAAAGTTATATCCCCAATGGAGTGGTACTCAAAGAACTCAAGTGCAAAACTTTTATAGTTAATAAAGCACATTTTGAAGATAATTCTTGACGGTGGAGATGAAGACTGGCGGTAATGCCAAGATGATCACTAACTTTCACCCATCTATACACAATTTGAGCCTGATAATCCTTTCGTTTCTCAACCCATGAACCTAGCCTACGTTACGTCCCTTATAAAGTCTCTTCAGATTAGAGCACTTGAATTAATGTGGGTGTTCACATGTCTTAAGTATTGCTTAAAGAAGTGTGAGCAAGATTTTTTCTATCTCATTTTGCAAGGTTCTTGACTTGTAAACCCGGAGATGATCGTGGCATATTATTTCTTTCAATAGCCTTGACTCAAAAAGTCCCGTTGTTAAGCTATTGACCAAGCCTACATTAAGGTCCCTATTAAAGACCTCTCAAATTGGTAAGGTCGTATCGCTTGCAAGAATACTTGGACCCTTGTCGATATGATGATAGTGAGATGGAGTGATTCTCATAAAATAGCCATTCTGAATGAGAGTGAGTGAAAGTTTTTTCTAACTCAAAGTCTCTCATTAAGCATTCTTAAGAAATTCATGTCATGAGTAAAAGTTGTTTTACAAGATTCTTCTCCCTAGTGGCAATTTGGTTGTGCAAACATGGTAAAATCATTGTGCATAAACTTTGATTGGATTGAAATGTGCATTCTAGAGTAGCTCAAATTGTCTACCTTTTTTTATGAATGCATATCAGTTTTGCTCTAATTGTGTCTGATAGATAATATTTTCTTGAAGACCAAATAATGCTTGATGTTCGAGTTGCTCTCTAAAGCCTCGAAGCTCGTCCAAACATTCTTGAATTTTATTTCTACAGGAAATCGACATGGTGTGCTTCCGTAGCCTGATGTCCCTGTTAATCGAAACGGCGTGCTCATCAACCTAGCATTCTTCTATAGCCCAAAGTCGCTTTCTCTCAGCACGGCCTACTTCTGTAGCTTGGAGTTTTCTCAGTAACCTGGCGTTCTTCTGTAGCCCATAGTCGCTTTCTCTCAGCACGGCCTGCTTCTGTAGCTTGGAGTTTTCTCATCAACCTGGCGTGCTTCTGTAGCCCAGAGTCATTTCCATCGACATGGCATGCTTCTATAGCCTGATGTCCCTCTTAATCGACACGGCGTGCCTCTATAGCCCGGAGTCTCTTCATCAATCCGGCATGCTCCCATAGCCCAGAGTTCCTCTTTATCGACCTAGTGTGCTGTTGTAGCCGAAAGTCTCCTCATCACCTTAGAGACGTTTTCTCCAAGGGTCAGAAATGTCGCCAGGTGAGTATTAAATATCTTTGAGTACCCAAAGCAAAATTTGGTAACTCCTCCCATAAGTTAACATCTCAGTTTGGATCTGAATGTTACACAATATTTTTGTCGAACATTTCATTTTGGACATGAATGTTCTCTGAGCTTTCTCGTCATACCTTAGTATGGATTTAGGTATTTCGAATCATTTTAATCCAATATTTGACTCACCTAACATTGAGCATCTATTGGCGAAGTTGCCTTAATCCAATATTCATCTCACCTAACATTGAATGTTTATTGGTTAAGTTTCATTGAACATTTCATTCTGGATATGAATGTTCTTTGATTTTTCTCGAGTTATCTTAATCCAATATTTGACTCACCTAACATTGAGCATCTATTGGTTAAGTTGTCTTAATTCAATATTCATCTCACTTAACATTGAGTGTTTATTGATTAAGTTTCCCAATTATTGACATTTTAGTCTGGATCTAAATGTCTCGAATTTTTCCATCAAACATTTCATTTTGGATATGAATGTTCTTTGATTTTTCTTGTTATACTCTAGTCTGGATCTGAGTATTTCGAATTATCTTAATCCAATATTTGACTCACCTAATATTGAGCATCTATTGGTTAAGTTGTCTTAATCCAATATTCATCTCACCTAACATTGAGTGTTTAGTGATTAAGTTCCCCGATTCTTGACATTTCAGTATGGATCTAAATGTCTCGAATCTTTTCATTGAACATTTCATTCTAAATATAAATGTTCTTTGTTTTTTTCTCGTTATACCCTAGTTTGGATATAAGTATTTCGAGACATCTTGTTCCAATGGTCGTCTCACCTAACATTGAGCATCTGTTGATTCGATTGCCTTAGTCTGGATCTAGGAAATTTGATAAACATTAGACTCTTCAAGAAATCTGGAATGAAAACCAGATGCTTGTGGAGTAAAAAAAAAAAAAAAAATCATCCCGTACCTCAAGATGCTCTACCATATTGATTGGTAAGTAACTACAGGTACGCTTTTTTTCTTTTTTCATTTTTATTTTTCTTTCTTTCTTTCTTTTTTCCTTTTCATACTTTGCATTAGCTTTTCCATGCATCATATCATATTGCATTTTAAAATGGGATTCATTTTCCCACAAAAAATAACATTATATTGCATATGCATGGTCAAAATTTAGGTCTCAATTTATCTTTGAATGCAACCTCTGCGAGCTCACCTTCAAAGAGGGGCAGCTGTTGACACCTAAATTTTGATTAATCATCCGTAATTTGATGCACAAAAATTTAGGGATTAATTTTAACCCCTAAACAAAAAATATTATGATTAAATTGCATAGCATATAGTTTTAGGAGCATTTATTATTGCATTTGCATTGGACATGTGGCAGATGGGCTTCAATTGATGGTTCTAAGCTTTAATTTAACAAGTTGGACTAAGCCCACAAGGAAAAAGAATTTGGCTAGGCTCATTAAGAGGTGATGAGTTGGAATATGAGAATATTTCCGGGAATATGAGAATGTTCTCGAGAATATTCGCATTATTCTTTCAATATTCAGGGAAGGTGTCGGATGAAATATTGAAAAAATATTGCACGTGGGATACAAGAGCTAAATGGGCAACGTGCAAATTTATCATCTTTCCTTAAATAACATAGTCCTCTCACCTATAAAAAGGGGGCCACACACACTGAAGATAACACACAAAAAATATAGAAGAAAGAGAGCCATCGGTGAAAAAGAAATGGAGAGAAAAGCGACGAAAGAGAGAATTGAGACAAGAAAGAAAGAGGTGGGAGATAAAGAGGGGAAGCATCTTCTTCCCCAAGCGCGTCTCCATAGCCTGATCGAGCCCAACGTTGCTGCTTCCTCTTGGTGTCTCGACTTGCGTTTGTATCCTCTATTTTTGTAGATTATTTCCAGATTTTCCATCAAGTTGTCAACACAGGAAGCTTCAACCAAGTTGTTGCCCCCTAGCATCGAGAATCCAGTCAAGGCGAATTCCAATCTGCGATTTATCCAACGACGAAGTTGCACCGTTCCTTTCCGTCGATCGTTGCTTGCACCACTCCTGACTCCTGTCACGTCCTCATTGTCTGGCCGAGCCTCTGCTTGATTGGGCCGCAGTTCCCCAACTGCGATCTGCTTTGTTTCAGCCCCTTGTTGATGTTTACAGATCATCTCCACGCTTCCACAGTTGTGCCCTTGTCTCTGGTCAAATAATTTGCATATCCCGAGTGTGTGTCCAGCAGCGGCAACACCACATGCCGCTGTGACATCTTCAGACCAACAATTGTCCCAATCTTGGACAGAACAGTGGCAAGTTTCTATTAGTGCTCTTTAATTTTCCTTGTGCATGTGATCTGACAATTCCTCTTCATGGCTAGCAATTCCCAGAGTACTTGGTGTTCCATCGAGGAAGAATACGGTCCAGGCGAATCCTGTGGAAATTCTGATCACACCTCCGTGAGCCACCACAAGCATCCTCAAGCCGTCCTATATAGCTGTCCATGCGAACATCAAGCCGAGACTTCATTGACGTTTAAGCTGCCCGCCAAAACCTCCACTGAGAACCGCGCCAATCCACCTAGCGATCGTGATTCGCGAGTGGTCGTTTGTGAACCAAATTCGGAAACTAATATTCTGATTAGGTACGAATCTTGTCTGATTTGATTTTTCAAATATTTCGTTTCCTTATTTGATATATCGTTGAGGCATAATAGAAATTCACGATATATTATCCCTTTTGCAATATTGAGTACCATCGTGAATTAGGAAATTTTCCTAATTTCACAACGTGCGTATGATTGTCAATCCGATTTCATGCTCGAAATATGACTCGCAATCGCACGGAAAAATCGTCAATTCGATCTCACGCCCGAGATACGATTCGCGATTTTCTGAAATATTGGCCAGTCCGATTTATTGCTCGAAATATGACTCACAATCGCACGGAAAAATCGTCAATCCGATCTTGATTGAAAAGGATAATATCTTGCGTGATTTGTTTCCATGCTTTTCTTGATGCATCTACTCGAATTAATTTTGATTATAAAAAAGAAAACATAAAAATTGCCATGCTCATGTCACTTAGAATTAGGTCATCTTCCATATGTCATCTAGTCATTACATGTTTAGGATCATTCGAATGCGTGACATGCTAGGATAGTTGCATTAAATATTTTCTAGTATTAGATTAAGTTATTGTCGCGTGACATATAGTTTGCATATTAGGTTGCACATTGCATACTTATAGTTAGACACTTTCGTATGTCATTACATGCATTGCACGTAGTTTTAGGCCTCATTAAATAATTTAAAACCTTAAAAAATAATTGAATAATTGCATGTTAATTAGAAATCATATCTAGGATTTGTGATGTGATTTTTAAGCTAACATTGCAGATGCTTTCATAGCTTCAAGGTAAGTAACTTCCTCCCTTTCCTTGCAATTTATTTAATACTTTGATCATTGAGTGTTAAATAATGATTGTGCATGTGCTTGATCACCTTACATGTTAGGGAATAGGTTAAAATCAATCCAAATTGCCTGCAAAGCATTTTTTTTAAATAAAAGAGAAAATGTACCGAAAGGGCGTTAGAGAAATCTAACGTAATCAAGTCCCCGATCCCATAGTCTCTGGTTCGTAGGAGTGAAGTAACTCTCCCGTACTTTACTTGGGTTTCTAATCGACCCACTAAAAATAGATTAGTGGCGACTCCTAAGTAAAAATCATTGGCATGTTAAAAAACTTAAACCCTAAGTTACGAATTGGTATGGGCTTGGGAGAGCCCGAACAAAGTTTAGGCTTAGTAATCCATTAGCCAAACCCTAGGTGGTGCACCCGAGGTGAGGTCGCGACACAAGAGGAAGAGGAAGAGGAAGAGAATTGGAAAAGTAAAGTAATGACAAAATTTAGAGGGCTATTCTATTTTTATTTTTTTTGTCTAGTAAAATTAGAAAGTTGTTCAAAAATTTTAAAATATAAATAAAAATGATCAGTCCGATCCTACTAGTTCAGTTGGTTCGGTTCCCACTTTGGAACTAAAAACCAGACCGATTGGCCATCAATTCCAAAAATGGGAATCGAAGACTGGATCGAGTGAGGGTTGCCCTTGTAGGGGTGAGCTCACCCAAGATATGAAAGGTCACCTCACTGATATTTGGCAAGGGTCAACCTCGTTGGCCGGCAAGATTGACCTAGCAAGGCTTGACCTCATTGGGTGCCAATGTGAAATATTTAGGACTAATCGGTTCAATTGAAACGTTTAAAACTAAAGTGATACCAAAATAATAAGTTTATGGCTTTTTTGATACTTTTCCCTTGTAATTCCTAGGTGTCTCATCGTCGATTAAATTTTGATGTTACATATTTATATCCTCAGGTTTTGCTGTCAATTAAATTTGACAAAGTTTGTTTATCTTTTACCATATGGAGCAAAGTGATTGGTTTCTTCATGTACCTATGATATTTTTTATTCGGAATCACAACAGAGCCTATCTCCTTGAATAAAATTTGAGGAATTACTTCTAGTGAAAGGTATTTTGTTATAGAAGTCAAATTCTGGTCACAACATATGACACATGACTATAGTTCAAATATACCCGACTTCATTAGTATTAACCAACGAGTTATTATTGTCGATGCAAATTAAGTGATATTTAACCCATCAACGGGTGACCATGCTACCTGATTTCCCAATTATTACAAATTTCATCTATCACCCAAAAAAGAAGAAGAAGAAACCGAACGTCTAACGAAGTGATTTTCAAGGTAATGAAAATTTTGTAGGAGATTCTCCAAATTAACCCCTCCACAATGGTATTTTCCTTATAGGAAATTCAAAACATGATCAAAATATTAATAAAAAATATTTACGTCAGTTCTAATCATATCACATAGGATGGTGGGCATTCACTCCAACTTAAATTGACCGGATAAACTAAATTGATATCGATGTGAAAATGTTTTGGAGTAAATTGGTCTAATTGAATGATTTATGACTAAATTGATATTGACACAATAAGTNTATTTTGTTATAGAAGTCAAATTCTGGTCACAACATATAACACATGACTATAGCTCAAATATACCCGACTTCATTAGTATTAACCAACGAGTTATTATTGTCGATGCAAATTAAGCGATATTTAACCCATCAACGGGTGACCATGCTACCTGATTTCCCAATTATTACAAATTTCATCTGTCACCCAAAAAGAAGAAGAAGAAACCGAACGTCTAACGAAGTGATTTTCAAGGTAATGAAAATTTTGTAGGAGATTCTCCAAATTAACCCCTCCACAATGGTATTTTCCTTATAGGAAATTCAAAACATGATCAAAATATTAATAAAAAATATTTACGTCAGCTCTAATCATATCACATAGGATGGTGGGCATTCACTCCAACTTAAATTGACCGGATAAACTAAATTGATATCGATGTGAAAATGTTTTGGAGTAAATTGGTCTAATTGAATGATTTATGACTAAATTGATATTGACACAATAAGTTTAGGGATTTCTTGTCACTTTTCCGTTTCCTTTTCTTTGGGGGTGGTATTAATCGAAAAGTTTCATGCTAGCAACCATGCTTGAAAATAAACATATAACCCGACATAATTTGGTGTTTGCACACATATAAAGAGACGGTGTGAAAAAACCCAATTATTCATTGAACGCTTTCATGAGATTTTATTACAAACTTCTGCTGCATTTGCCTACATCGGATCATGGAATCCTAGTGTTTACTCTTGTTGGCTCTCTTAACACCCGAGGGAGGATAATGGCAAACACAGAGGTTGAGGGGCGTAGGGCACTGGCAATATCTTGGATCTCCACAATCGTGGACGGTTTTGCACGGATGAGTCACATCTCTTGCTTCCACACTAGTCTCCCAACCTGCCAATCAATAAACTTTTCAAGGATAACATTCACTGTAACTTTTAGAGAGAGAGAGAGAGAGAGAGAGAGATACCGAATGCAAATATGAGGAGGACGAGCAAAACAACAGACTTTGAACAAAACTTCGCCATCGCTCCCTGCTGAAAAACTGCAACACTCGATATGAGTATGCTAATATCTTCTCTTGGTTATGCTCTGATGTTAGTGTTTAGATGTGGTGTTGGGTGTCTCTCAACGAGTTATATATAGGCTCAAGCTCCATCATTGATTGCCAAAAAATGAACATAAATAAGGATTTCATACTTTATTTATATAGTAACAAATCTTGCCATAAACGTCAAAATCTATTGTTTTCTGATTGATTTGCACAGCAAAGGAATAAAATCTTATTTAGGACCAAAGTTTTGGTAGGGCAATGAGTGACTTTCGTCTTTATATGTTTTCTAGCAAGTTACATAGGAGGGAATTATTAGATCGAGATTTTTGAGCGTCAACTTCCCTCCATTGCATGTGCCCAAATTCAGATACTTTTACTTCAAAATTTACAATGAAGAAAGACACAGGGAGAATTGTCAAAAAAGTCCTAAACCTATTACAATTATGCCAATTCAGTCCTAAACCTTTTGCAATTGTGCCAATTAAGTCCATCCGGCCAAATTTGGCTGGCCGAAGCTGACGTAGACGCCGACCGGCGCCGGCGACAATATTTTAATAATTTTTTATTATTTTTTGAGTTTTTTTTCCCTATTTTTTTATTTTTTTTAAATTTTCAGTTTTTTTTTCTCCCCTCCCCTCCCCCCCCCCACTAGCGGCAGTGGCCGGCCAGCTCCGACGAGGTTATCGACCACTGCGTGAGGGCTGTGAAGCCCTCGCTGGTGGCCAGCGAGGGTCGCGGCCCCCGTTAGACTGGCCACCCTCACCAGCGGCCTCACCCAGACCAAGACGAGGCCTTGGGGCCGCGACGAGGCGACCTCGCCATGGCTTGGCCATAGGCGAAGGCAGCCTTGCCCACGGCTGGCAAGGCTATGGCGACCGTTGCCCAGGCCCACCATGGCCTCGCCAACCACAGGCGAGGCCGCCTTCGCCTGCGACTAGGCCTTGGCGAGGCTGGCCTCGCCCAGATCTAGCCTAAGCCTAGGCCGCGACCCTTGCCGGCAGCCCCCAGGTCAGCCACTGCTGCCAGCCGGGGGGGAGGGAGAAAAAAAGAAAAATTAAAAAACAATAAAAAAATTCGAAAAAAAAAAATCAAAAAATATTGTTGCCAGTGCCGGTCGGCGTCCACGTCAGCTCCGCCCGACCAAATTTGGCCGGATGGACTCAATTGGCACAATCGCAAAAGGTTTAGGACTAAATCGGTCATAAAAAAAAGGTTTAGGACTAAATTGGCACAATCGCAAAAGGTTTATGACTAAATCGGTTATTAAAAAAGGTTTAGGACTAAATTGGTACAATTGCAATAGGTTTATTCCTTTGCACAGTAAAGGAATAAAATCTTATTTAGGACCAAAGTTTAGGTAGGGCAATGAGTGACTTTCGTCTTTGTATGTTTTCTAGCAAGTTACATAGGAGGGAATTATTAGATCGAGATTGTTGAGCGTCAACTTCCCTCCATTGCATGTGCCCAAATTCAGATACTTTTACTTCAAAATTTACAATGAAGAAAGACATACGAAGGCATTCGCCTATCGCAACAATTATATCAACTTATATATGCAAGGATACGTGAAAGAGCCCTCTTTTCGGAATACTTTATACATAATAGAAATAGTCTACAAAATTAGCATATAAAAATGATGTCACAAACTTATATTGGTTATTGGATATGACACACTTATTTAGTTTAATGCCTTCTTAGAGTCCACCACATCATGAAATATATCAATTTTGTGTCCCACTAGATTTTACATTCTAAACTCAGTTTAGTGCGTATAGATACATTGTAGAAATCAGTAAAAAATTAGTACATATAGATATAGTCCACTACATCACTAAACAGATCTTCATCATTTACCAAAAAAAGTGTTGGAGATCGGATTTGTTATGATACTCTACATCCGTGATCAGATAAAATCGGAATATTTAGCAAGATAAAATCGGGAGACAATATTGCAGAATATTTTCTGTTATCTTTCTGATTGCAAAATATTTTCTGTTATCTTTCTGATTTTTTTTGTACTATAAATACAGTCTTGAACTTGTACATTCACATATACAGAAATACAGAAAAGTCTTCTCTTCACTTTCTACATTCTCTTCACTTTCTGTCAAAAAGAATATATCTTCACCCCTGCCGGAAGTGCCACTGCCTTGGCATCAGCATCCACTTCCATGCCAGTGATGTCCAACGTCGCTCCCACTGGTGAGACTCCAACGGAAGAACCAGAACGTGTTCCACCCACTGAAGAAGAACAAGGAACGGTGAATGACAAGAAGAACCGGATGAAGATTAAGGGGAAGAAGAAAACCCTGAAGAAGAAAGATCGTAGCAGTCCAAAGAAAGGATGATGAACTCCCACTGGATGAAGAAGAACGACACCTGGCTTTACAGAAGAAATTGGCACTGGCCCTAGTGAAACCGTCACCGAGCCACAGCCCATACCGAAGAAGGACAAATGGAGAAGACGAAATATGACAACGACGACCGCGACTGCTCCCTATTCGAACCAGTGAAAGATATTTCTCTCGATCCATCATTCGAATCCTCTATGTTTCTCTTTACTGAACGCGAAAATCATTTCCTGTGCCTTGTCTCCCGTGACCAATAGCCAATCATTTTACTTATCTGGAATGGCATGGAATTTTCATCTCCGAGATGTTTAAAAGTCTCTCTCTAAATATCTTATGCACTCTTCAAGTAGAAATTTATCCGTATGTCGTAGCCAAGTTTTACTCAAATCTACGTTTTCCGACTTCATTTTCACTTTTAAAACGCATGGTTACACTATCACTGCCGAATCCCTCATTGAACTCATTTATCATCCTATAAGCCAATTTGAATGAATCTTTGTTAGCCTGTCGACAAATAAATTTTAGCTAAACATTTAAAAATAATTGCATAGAAAATTATGAACTAACTTTTAGCCCCTAAATAAAATAATATAATTAAATTGCATAGCATTCTTAGGAGCATTCATCATTAAGTTTATTCACTACATTTGCATTTAGATGTAAGTTTGCATTACATGCGTTGCATCCTAGTTTAGCCTTCATATAAAAAGTGGAAAAACCAAAAATTGATTAAAACTTCATTCCTACATACATAGTTATTTCTCGTGTTAGGATTAGAACAAAACTCAAAAAATTGTGTAGTTGTTTTAATTGATGATTCCTGCAATTTATTTGTTGTGTTGCTTTTTTAATGATTGCACACATGATTTAGGTTAAAATCAACCCAAGTTGTCTACTTAATTTTTTTAAAATAAAAATTTATTAAAAAACATTTGCATATAAAGAAATTAAACCTAAATTACGGATTGGTATATGCCTAGGAAACCTGCATATAAAGAAATTAAACCTAAATTACGGATTGGTAGTTACGTTTATGCTTAGTAATCCATCAGCCAATGCACCTCGAGTGAGAGTTACGTTTATGCTTAGTAATCCATCAGCCAATACACCTCGAGTGAGAGTCACGGTAGCTTAGTAACTTTGCTAGGGACTTCAAAAATTCTTAGCGGACTTAGACCAATTTTCATTTTTTTTGAAATTTTTTATGTTTGGCAGCAAGGACTCTAGAAAAGTCCCTAACTCGAGTGTTAAATGATTTTGTAGATTTGGAGTTATAAAGAGGCGGAGTGGTAGGTTGAAGTTGAAAATGAATGTTTATTTCATATATTTTTGACTTAGAAATACAGCTGCATGTTTCATGTGCATGCATGTTTCATGTGCATGTTTATGTGACTACCATCACTTCATTTGGTGGTTTTCAACCCTTTTCTCTTACAATTTATGTACTTATCCTTTTCATTTGTGTCTTTGGTAGGTCCATGAAAATTAGGTCGGTCAGTCTTGATGTATATACAATGGCAAGGTTCAATGCTCAATTTGTTACTGCTCCGAAAGCCGAGCTCAAGCTATGGTGGGATCGTTTAGACTGTGATGGCCAAGCCTACGTGCAGAACAAGCTTGGGTGTCTCATTCCCCTCCTTAACATCGAGATTCAAAGTGGCATTGTGCAAGCACTTGTCCATTTCTGGTGCCCCTAGACATTCGTGTTTATATTCAATAAGCATGAGCTGACTCCAACTCTACAAAAGTATGGCATTGCCGTAAGAAAACCTTTGGAATTGGAATTAATAGGCTTGCCTCTAGAATCAGAGCCCGAATCCATTTTGTCTGATTTTCTCAGGGTGAAAGTTTTGAAGGATAATTGCCATGCATGCCCATTCTCCTTCCAAGACCTATGCTTTGCAGGTGCTCACACTCTTTTGAAAAGTAGGATCTTCCTCTCTCTTTTTCGGTTTCATAATCTTTTTCGCATGGATAATTAGGCATATATGTGGTGGAATGAGTTTTGTGAACATTATTTTGACCGAAACATTTCTATCTCTTACCCGATTTATGGAAAATAAAAAGACTTTTTGTTCTCTTGCCCGTCTCTTACAAATTTGGTTATTTTTTTATACAAGTAAATTTGGTATTCACATGTGTACTAATAATATTGCCGGTCTCTTACAAATTTGGTTCGTTCCAAGTCGGATTTGCCTTCATGGTGGGTTGTCACCCAAAAATAACTCAAGATTCGATGAATCGGTAGAGGTCCATGACGGGCTGTCGACAGAGCAGCTGTGAATTGTAAGTGGCCATCGTAGATAAGAGAGAATTGGTAAGGACCAGACATCGACATACAGTAAAAGGGGAACGGCCGATTTCGAGATCAACGAAGGATGTAGAATTAGAGACGGATCCAGAGTGCAACCGCCTAGGATAAGAATGTGCCGTTATAAGCAAATTAGGTTGAGGCCTAGAATCTCGGGAGTACTTAAGAGTCTGTCATTCGAATGATAACCGCTCTCAACGGTTACACTTTGTACAAGGCTATATGAGGCCGATGAGAATCTAATAAAGGATCCATAACCAATCACACTTATCAATTATTTCAGCACTTTACTTATCGATCCTTTATTCGGATTTTTTAATTCTCAGTAGTTCGTAGTTCATCAATATCTATTGCTTCCTATTCAAATCGCCACTGAACCCTACCCTAATCGTTCCTTTGGAGAAAGGTCTTTGGTCGACGACCATTCTCAGCAAAACAATAACACGATATAATTTTGTGCTTGCACACATAAAAAAAGAGTGGGAAAATGCAATTAATCACCCAACACTAGACACCATGAACAACATGTCATGAGATTTTATTTGAAACTCGTGCCGTATGTGCTTATATCAGGTCATGGAATTATAGGTTCGATTGGATCCTCTTGTTGGCTCTCCGGAGTGATACTGTAAATGGGAGAGCCTCTCCCAACACCCAAGGGAGGATAATAGCAAATGCAGAGGTGTAGGGGCGTAGGACACCGGCAAAATCTTGGATCTCCACAATCTCTCACAGTTCTGCACGGATGAGTCACATCTCTTGCTTCCACACTTGTCCCCCAACCTGCCAATCAACAATTTTTTCACAGTTAATATTCACCGGGGGGAGAGAGAGAAGAGAGAGAGAGAGAGAGAGAGAGAGAGAAACCGAGTGCAAATATGAGGAGGACGAGCAGAACAATTGACTTTGCGCAGAACTTCTCCATTGCTCTTTGCCGACGAAACTGCATCACCCGATACGACTCTGCTAGTATCTTCTCTTGTTTATGCTCTGCTGTAGTATCTGGGCCTAGTCTTGGGTGTCTAACTAAGAGTTATATATAGGCTCAAGCTCCACCGCTGTACCTCCATAAAATGAACATCAACAAGGATTTCATTATATATAACACAATAATTAATCTTCCAAACGTCGATTATAAGTGTTGCAGTTTCATCTTCCATGAATCTCATTAATTACATTAAAGTAGTCATATAAAGGCACTCACATATCACAACAACTATACTAACTTGTAAAGCATCGACACATGTAAGAATCCCTCTTTCTTACTTGATACATCATAATAGTAGTCTACAAAATTAACGTATGAAATGACATGGCAAACTAATAATGGATGTCTATAACACGCTTATTTAATTAAATTTCTTCTTACCGTCTATCGCATTACTAAGTATATTATTTTGTGGATCTCACTAGATTTAATGACCTGAATTTAGTTTAATATACATATATCGCATTCTTTTAAGTAATCTATCCAATTCTAGAAATCAATTTTCTAATGTATCTATCGTTGCTCTATTCTTTTGAAGGTGCAAGTGCGGGAGAGAGAATGTCAAAACGGGTAAGATTAGGTAATAGTCATCATCGATTAAGTGCATCAGAATACATAAGGTTAGTGTATAAAATTGGTATCCTTTTTTCTATAATTCTTTCCATATTGGAATTTTCAATATTTGTCAAGTTATCACTCTCTTAGAGAAATTTGTCCAAAAAGTCCTAAACTTATTGCATTTTTGATAATTCAATCTTAAATTTTTCAAGTTTACCAATTCAATCATAAACATATTTACTTCTCGACAATTTAGTCCATTCAGCCAATTTTGGGTGAAAATCACTAATATGGACACTAGCAATGCCACGTAAAACTGAAGTTGACAAATTTTAATAATAGTTTAATATTTTTTGAATTTTTTTTTTCTTCTTCTTCTTTTTTTATTTTTTTGCTTCTTCTTCTTCCTTTTGCCTATGGCCTCGCCTACTACAAGCAAGGCTTGGCCGAGTGAGGGCAAGCCCTTGCCAAAGCTAGATCTAATGAGGCCAGCCCTCTCGCAGGTCAAGGCGAAGGCAATGTCGGGAAAGGGCCAACCTCCCCAATTTGGCTTGGGCAAGGCTGACCTTCTTTAGGTCTTGCCTAGGCAAGGGCGAGCCCCAACAAGGGCTCCCTCACCAAATCTAGTGAGGCAACCCTGGCTTGGGCGAAGTTGACCTTCACCGAACAGAGCCTCACCTGTGGTGGGTGAGACCAACTAGCCCAGCATGGCCAATGGCTAGCCTTCGACAAAAAAAAGAAGAAGAAGCAAAAAATAAAAAAATTCAAAAAAAAAAATCAAAAAAATTCAATACATTTATTGAAAATTTCCACGTCAGCGTCAACAATCCTATGTGGCATCGCCATCATCCATGTTAACGATTTTCAACAAAAATTGATTGGATGAATTCAATTGGCAAGAAATGAAAGATTTGGGACTTTTTGGAAAATTTTCCCCTCTCTTAATAAGCCTAAGTTGCCTTGCGATGGAAAATATGACTAAACATGCATTGTGAAAATTGATCAATTTTTGCAAAACTCGAATTCATCTTATAGACAATTTCAGGTTAGACCGGTTATCAAAATTCTACAAGATGTTACGATTTGGCACACAATCACAAGATAATATAGAGTAAAAGCGAGGAGGGAGTTCGTGTCACGCCCTCGACCCTTGAGAACACAACAATCCCATTTTTCACTTGTGGTAAAAAAAAGTGCGATATTAAGGATACGTCTCCGACCATTCTTTTTATGTGCATGCGAAAGTAATTAATAAACCCCAGTCAAACATCATTAATAGGGATAGTCAAAAAACATAGACAATTCAAAATGACTTCATTTAATCCTTAAGAAATGGATACTCGTACAACCCTATCCTTGAGCATTATTCTCACAATCATCAAAATACATAAGGCAAAAAAGGTCAATCTACTTCCTCCCTTATCCTTAGGATTCGAGGTCTATTCGGTCCAAAATCCACGGCCAAGCACACTCCTCAAGGACCTAAAATGGTTAAATAATAACTAGTAAGATAAAATCTTAGTAAGTTTGGGCGCTAAGCCTCGCTAGAACACAAATCCACCTCAAAAGTACTTAACAAGCATGGCTCTCATAATAACATTCAATAATTAAACCATCCAATCACAAATAGCCTTACCTTGTGATTGCACATATCTTGCATGATATTAGTTACACAGCCACACAAGGGCAAATAGATAATCACATAATTAGAACACCGTATATATAACATTCTATGCACATAACAACCAAGCGTATTCCAATTATGCACGCATCAGGGCACAACCACAACTACCTTCACGCATACCACGCGTCAAGGCTCTATCCTTGTCTCCCACGTAAACATGCATTAGGGCCGTCCTCCACTATCTCTCCGCATACCATACATCACGGCTTTATCATTTTCCCTGCGTAAACACGCATTAAGGCTACCCTCCACCCCATGTCACACACGCCTCAGGGCACTTGTAGACTCATAAGCACACATCATAATCCACACAGGACATGCATGAGGTCCATGGACGAAACAATAAATATTCCACATATTATCCATGAACCGCCACATTATAATAATTTGATAATCAGCCAATTTCGTAAAGAAATACCACATAATTCTCGGAATATACATGCTACAATCAATAGGGCATAAATAAGAAATTAACAAATCAGTCAATTGTTGCCTCAAACAATATTCTCTCACAATAATGTGACGATCGATAATTCTCGTAAATTATTATTTACCACAATTACTTATCGGAAAGTAATTAATCCAAACACGGAGTATTATCATAATTGATAATTATTAAACCCGATAATTATCAACAATATAATTTTTTATTATTAAAAAATAATACAACAATATTATATTATTTTCGGAATAAAAAAATATAAATAATAAAATAAACACATAATTAACTAAAATTACCATTAGTCTCTAATTAACTCCACTAATCCCGATTAGCCAAAATAACCATAACTACCTACCTAATCCTGATTAACCTAAATAAATTAATCATAAATGCAATTAATACGCTAAACGAGGGTTCAAAGTCGAAACTTACCTTTTAATGACGGCGAAGGTGTGGCTGCGACAGGGATGGTGAGGCGGACGCACGGGCACCTCCAAGGTGTCGGGACAAGCGACACGGCAGCTGGATTTTGGCCCAAGATCCGTTGCCGTTCGGCCAAAGGGGGAAACCGAGGACGGAGGGAGAGGTTCGGCTGGGGATGGCTCTCCGGTCGGCTGGGGGATGGCGGATGGCGGTCAGGGCGACGGCCGGCGGCTGGAGCAGCAGCGCCGGTTGCTGGTTCAACTGAACCAGAACCAGTAGGAAGAGAGACGAGCACGGCGGCTAGTCGGGCTGGGTTAGGACGGCCGAGCGGCGACCAGCGGACGGAGGGACGGCGGTGGCTGAACAGAGGACGGCCGGCCGGCGATCGACGAGGCGACCGCAGCAGCTGCAGAATGCAGACGCGGCCAAGGCAGTCACGGCCGAGCAAGGCGTCAGCTGACCGGTCGGGAGGGTCGTCTGGTTCTGTCAACGGGCCGGCGAGCAATGGACGGCGGCCGGGACAGAGGTAGCCCAGCTGCGGCCGCGGCGAACAGAGGAGGAGGACAGGAGGACAGGAGCTGGACGAGACTGGCGGACGGCGACCTGGCGGCAAGTAGGGGTGGTGGTGGAGCTGCGGTGGCGGCCGGTGAGGCGGCGGTGCAGCGACACAGCAGCAGCGGCAGTTCGGTTTCCAGCCAAGTAGAAAGCCGAAGGAGAAGGAGAAAGAAGAATAAGGGGAAGGCAGCTGTGGTCGATCGAACAGGAGAGAGAGAGAGAGAGAGAGATTTGAAAAAGTCAAAGCAGAAGGAAAAAGGGAGAAAGGACGGGCGGCAGAGGAGAAAGAGAAAGGGGGAAGGGACGTGAAGGGGAAAGAGTCAGGCAGTGCGACGGTGCAGAACGGGAAGGAAAAAAAAAGAGGGAAAGAGGAGAGAGAGAAAAGAAGAGAGAAAGGGAGGAGGCGCACGTGGGAGAGAGTGGAAAGAAAAATGGGAGAATTGCCAAAAAAGTCCTAAACTTATTGGGATTGTGCTAATTCAATCCTAAACTTTTTTTTTTTATCGATTTAGTCCTAAACCTTTTGGGATTGTGCCAATTGAGTCCATTCGGCCAAATTTGGCCGGCCGGAGCTGACGTGGATGCCAGCCGGCACCGGCAACAATATTTTATTAATTTTTATTATTTTCCGAATTTTTTTATTTTTTCCGAATTTTTTTTTATTTTTTTAAATTTTGCTGTTCTTTTCTTTTCTCCCCTCCCTCCCCCCCTCGCCGGCAGCAGTGGCCGGCCAACTCCGACGAGGCTGCTGGCCACTGCACGAGGGCCGCGAAGCCCTCGCCGGTGGCCAGCGAGGGTCGCGGCCCCCGTCAGACCGGCCACCCTCACCGGCGGCGGGCAAGGCCGCCTTCGCCCGCGGCCAGGCCATGGCGAGGCCGGCCTCGCCCAGATCTGGGCGAAGCCGGGGCCGCGACCCTCGCCGGCGGCCCCTAGATCGGGGCAAAGCCGCCTCGCCGAGGCCGGCCTCGCCCAGATCTGGGCAAAGCCGGGGCCGCGACCCTCGCCGGCAGCCCCCAGGTCTGGGCGAGGTCACCGGCGAGGGCTTCGCGGCCCTCGCGCAGTGGCCAGCAGCCTCATCGGCGGTGGCCGGCCACTGCCAGTGCCAGGGAGGGGGGGGGGAGGGGAGGAGAGGGGAGAAAAATTAAAAAATCAATAAAAATAATCAAAAAATAATAAAATATTATTGCCGGCGTCGGCCGGCGTCCACGTCAGCTCCGACCGGCCAAATTTGGCCGAATGGACTCAATTGGCACAATCCCAAAAGATTTAGGACTGAATCGGTCAAAAAAAAAGATTTATGACTGAATTGGCACAACCCCAATAGATTTATGACTTTTTTTGCAATTCTCCCAAAGAAAAATGGCAAGGTATTGGGTCTGAATTTCGGTTTTCCGACATTTTTTAGTATCCAAAAATTTTGAAAAATAATGAGACCAAGGTCCAATAATTAATCTCGACGTTCAAAAAGTCCGATATCCGAATTTGGATTAAAAATCACTGTCAAGTCGATCAATCACAACTTACTAACGAGTGTCTTTTAAGACGCATGCGTGCGCACAAGTCCTTAATAGCCTTTCATTTTCGATTAATATCTCGCGAGTGGTTAGGTCAGAACAAGAGTCAACTAACAGTAAATTAACAAAACATTTATAATGAAAGCCCTATAATAGTTCGGGAAATTTCAAAATGTCATAGTTCAAAGCACAAGATTTTATTCCAATATATATTGGTAGCTATTCGTGGCTCAAGTCCATACTATCAATAAAATATGAGCTTAAACTATAAAAACTCTCTAACAACTAAGGAGTCCTACCCCCACCGAGAAGTGAGACCACTGTATTATTCTATCAATGGAAAGCATGAACTACAGCCTAACATAATATATGACTTAATTGTAGTTTTTGGTCAAACAAATTGTGCATGCTAAAATACTATTTTTCTCATTAAAAAGATTAAGAAATAAAATGGATGGTCATGGTTAAAAGTCTAAATTAACTATTTATATGCTTGAAAAATTTCTTAAAAACTCGCAAGAATTTATTAAAGTTCGATCTCTATTTCTCTTTTGACCATGGCAATCTTGTCATGTGGTGCAGTTTGCGGTTCATACTCTCAATGACACTGAAGAGGATACACCCTTTTGAATTGAGTTGCCGCAGTGGAGGTGGTGGTAGAGTAGTAGAAAGCGCAAGAGCTATATATGGGATTAAGGTTGTTTCCAATGGTTGATGACCCTTATGTTTTTTAAAGATCTTTACAAAGGATGAGTATAACTTGTTGGTGTATGTTGCGAGCTAATTTTTCCATTCGAAGGGGAAAGGAAAAGACATAGGTTTAGGAGTATTGTCTAAAAGATGGGTCTAGAACCCTCAGCTAGACATAAGCTCTCTTAAGCCCAAACCCCATATGACATTAGGGTATTCATTAAAAATCTTCAAATGATGAGTCATCACTAACTTATTAAGATTAGCAAAAAAGCAAATGAGATATGAGAGTACGCCACATTACAACCAGATAACATAAAGTCGGGAACTTGATTACACTAATTAATCAAAGTGCCTTTTCAGAACCTAATCTTGTTCATTTCAAAAAGATTTTTATCAGATAGTTTGGATTGATTTTAGACTTATTCACTAACATTTGAGGTAATCATGCAAGTAAACAATTATTAAAATAATAATCACCAACTAAAGGAAGCACATAATAAATTGCAGGGGAAAACAAGCATCAAGCATTACAAGATAAGTACAAGCCAATGTTAACTAGATTAGGGGAAAGCCATAATCATCATATCGCAAGTGTGCAAACAATGTCATCTATCTCTAAGGACGGTGGAAACCCTAAAATACGACCTTAAGGGTTTATTCAAAATCAAGCATAATTTTAGACCAAAAAGCTCACTTTTTAAGAATAGATCACCCAAAAAATATTTTTAAAGCTTTTCAAGGAATTCTAGTGTTTTTGGAAATTTTTGAATCTTTTTGGAAATTTTTAGGATTTTTAAAACTTTTTGAATTTTCTTAAAAAAATAGTTTTATTTTCCGAATTTTTTTAATTTTCGAAATTTTGTTTACGATTTTCTGAAATTTTTAACTTTTTATGATTTTCTGAATCTTTATTTTTAATTAATATTTTAATGCTAGAAAAAAGAAACCGGGCCGGATCAAGAGACCCGGTCCGACTAAACCGACCCAGACCCTATCGGTCGGGGTTGGACTAAAAAAGGGGCAGGCCCTAAGGCCTGCTCGGAATTTGCCAAAATGGCCCATGAAATGTTTTTAAACCGAAGGCCCACTTTCAATTTCTATTGTCAGCCCAATATTTCTCAGCCCACAATAAGCCAGCCGAAGCCCACCATGAAGAAAGACTAGCCCGCTTCCCACTTTTCTATTTTGGCCTTTTCTCCTTATTCTTTTCTTTTCAATTTTTCTTTTTCTCTTTATCAATATTCTACCTCGCGCTTCCCCTTCGTCCGGAAGCGACCTTCTCTCCTACACCCTTTTCCCCCGAAGCACCTCAACCAAACCGACGCCATTTTAACTTGAAATGGGCGAAAAGAAAACTTGTAAAACAGCTGCAGAACACGTCTAGCAACGGTGGACACTCAGAATGGACAAAAGTTCAAGGATAGCCATGCGGATTTCACTTAGGCATTTAGGCAAACAGTTCGGGCGCGCTACGAAATCCTCAGGTTTCTGGCTCAACCGAGACTTGAGCGTGTACCGGAGGTCTCCACGCACGATATACAGGGACCATGGACATAAAATGTAAGGGAGATGAGGGCCGAAGCTTGCGCGAGCCAGATGGCCGCGAGCTCCGGCCCGGGTCGCCTAAAACGGAGTAAGGACAGAGCCGAACCTACCTAATCAGCTCGAGGCGTCGTTGGGAAGATCGTCAAATGGGTCTGGGCGCGGCTGAGGCTCCCTCTTTCAGTAGTTCGGAGCTCTCTCTCCGTTCGCCGTCTCTCTGCTCCTCTCGCGCTCGCTCAAGCTCTCCCCTCCCCAGAGATCTCTTCTTCTCTCTCGGATCCCCTCTCTCTCTCTCTCTCTCTCTCAAGGGCGACCAGCAGGTGCGCATGGCCTCTGCCATCAAGCCAGCTGCCCTGCCGGTCTGGCCTCGGCCTAACGATCGTGCTGCCGATCTTTTCTGCCCCCTCTTTGTCTCTGTCCTTGTACGTCCCCACTTCTCTGTTGCCTCTTCAGAACGCGTGAAGAGAGTGGAGAGGAAAGGAGGGGCTGGCTTGGGCTGACAAGAAAAGCAATGGGCTGGGTTGGCCCAGGTCAGGAGAAGGAAACGGGAAAAGAAGAAGGGGGCCGGGCTTGGCTGTCTCTGGTCCGGCCCAACTGCATTTAATTTTTAGTTTTTTAGTTTTTATATAAAATTAATTTAATCATTATTGTTTTTAATACTAGTAATGTAAATGTTCCTAATGTCTATATCCGATGCAATTTAATGCAAAATATTTTTGCTAGAGGTTAAAATTAATCCCTAATTTTTATGCAATAAAACTTAAATAGATAGTGAAATTTAGGTGTCAATAATATATACATGCCTATAGATATACCACATACTTTTTTTCCGAACCACCAAGTAAGACCCACATGCTCTAAGGGTGCATGTGAATTAGGCTCACTAAATGATGTATAATCGATAATATGAGAGAGAGAGAGAGAGAGAGTGAGTGGATGACACTATTCATCATAGGATTTTATTTCAAGCTTGTTTTGCATAAGCGTACATTAATCGTGGGATGATGGGATGATAGCATTCTTATAGTTGCCTCTCGAGAAACCCAATGGAGGAGGATCTCCCGGGCAAACACATCTGCTGAGGTAGATGTCACACCGGCACCTAATTGGATCGGGACAATCTTGAACAACCTTGCAACGGTACCAACGAATGATAGGTCCACGAGCCACACGTGCTGCTTGAACCCTCATCTCCAAACCTTTCAATAAATAACATTTTTTCGTAGTTAACTGTAAACTTAGAAGTATTTTAAGAATTCATACAACTCATAAATATGAGAGAGAGAGAGAGAGAGAGAGAGAGAGAGAGAGAGAGAGAGAGAGAGAGGTACCAAATGCAAATATGAGAAGGACAAGCAGAACAGTAGACTTTGAACAAACCTTGTCCATGGTTCTCTGCTGATAAAATTGCAACACTCGATATAACTTTGCTAGTATCTTCTCTTTTGTATACTCTGATGTACTCTCTAGATGTGGTGTTGGGTGTCTCACGATGAGTTATATATATGCTCAACCTCCATCATTTGAGCTCCATAAAATGAACGCCAACAAGGATCTCATAATTTATAACAAAATAATTAACCTTTCATAAATGTCAGTTCGAGTGTTGCAGTTTCATCTTCCATAATTGTCATAAATTACGATAAAGTAGTCATACGAAGGCACTCACATATCACAACTACATCAACTTACATACGGATCGATAAATGTAGAATCCCTCTTTCTTACTTGATACATCATAGAAGCAATCTACAAAATTAGCTTGTAAATGACGTGGCATATTAATTTATTTTTTATATCTTTCTACCCCTTCCATCATTCTCTAATAAAATTTTATTAAAATAGTAAACTATTCTAATTTACTTAAAATACTAAAATATATAATAAATATATATTTATATTAATATATCAAATTTATATTATAAAATAGATTTAAATTTGAATATATAAATTAAAATAAGATTAAATTAAAATAAAATTTGTTATTTTTTTGTTATTTATAATTTATTACATTAGAATTCAAGTATTATTCATATTGAAATATAATCTTAATTTTGTTAATTTAAGAAGTTGGTTATACGAGAATAATAACTTTCTTATTATGGATGTTAAAAATCCTATTCACTTTTATCCCACTTCCCCCATAGGATTATTTTGTTTGGTCTATGTTTCCCTTATATCCAACTTTATCCTATCTTAAGCAAGCAACAAACACATGATTAGATAAATTTTATCCTATTTTGAATTTTATCATAACTGTCAAATGCAACTTTAGTGTATAAAATCAAGGGCCTTTTTCTCTTTAATTCTTTTCAAATTGGAATTTTCAATCCTTGTCAAGTTATCACTCCCTTAATAATGTAAGTTGCCTTGCCAATAAAATATGACTAAATGCGCATTTTAAAAATTGATCGATTTATGCAAAGTTCATAACCAAATTCATCTTATAGGAAGTCAACTTTAGGTTAGACTATTCATCAAAATTCTACAAGATATGACTCAATTGTAATTTTTTTATACACGATAAAATACTATATTTCTCATTAAAAAGAATAAGAAAAAAAAGGATGTTCGTTATTCAAAATCTAAATTTACTATCTATATGCTCGAAAAATTTCTCAAAAACTCACAAGAATTCATTAAAGTTTAGTCGCTATTTATCTCTTTACCATGGCACTCCCGTCATGTGGCGCAATCTGTAGTTCATATTCTCAACTACACTTGCTTTTAATTGTATCTCAAGTTGATTTTCACGGAAGATATTGAAGAAGATACACCTTTTTGAATTGAGTTGCGGTGATGGAGGTGGCGGCAACAACGGAAAGAGCAAGAGCCAGACGTTGGATTAAAGTTGTTTCCAGTGGCTGATGACTCACGTGCTTTTTTTTCCGAAATACCATGTGAGACCTACATGCTCCTTTGGTGCATGTGAATTAGGCTAACTAAATAATGTATAATCAATAATCTAGGGTGCTTTGTTTGCATGAGAGAGAGAAAGAGAGAAGGGGGGTTTGAATGGATGCCGCTATGATTTATTCATCATAGGATTTTATTTGAAGCAACGGTCAAGTATTTCACTTACTTTATTTATATTGATTATATTGTATCAAACTGATTAGCAGGATCAATCAACAGACAACTTTCAAAGAAAAATGGAACACTTATGGAAGCCCAGATTCTGATTGTATGGGCGAACAGAATTCAAGGGGATCCAATCTACCTCCAACGGTCAAAAAGACTTACCTTATAAAGTCTGTCCAGGAAAGGGAAAACAAAACTCTCAAGAAAAGAGCTAACGGTCGAGTGTGGCTTTGAGAGTATATAAAAATAGGATGAGACCTGGGAGACTAGAGAGGATAAATATATTCCAAGGCCGATTCAATTTTTCATTAGTTGTTTGAAAAAGTGCGTACTTGAGTGATCCTAGTGAATTACCAAGAAGAGTGACTATGTGAGACTTATCATCATCGAGTGCTAACACTCAAGAGTGTGTAATTACCTTTGATCATATAGTGAAATCCAGCATATTGGTTGATCGCCTGGAGAGTGGACGTAGGCTTGTCTAAAGCCGAACCACTATAAACTGTGTTTGCAATCTTCTCTACTCTCTTTATTTAATTTCAGTTTATAGATTGCAAAGGCTTTATTTTAATTGTGCATAAAATTCCTCTACACCTAGTCACCCCCCCTCTAGGTGTTAATACTAGTTTACAACACGCTTAACTTTGGAGTTTCAAAGCAAAGCTTCCCGTTGTGTCAAAAGACGCATTCGTGAGTTAATTTCAGTTTTCATATATATATCTCAAAATCACTATTCGCTTGTTCGGTATATAGTTCAGTTCATTATTGCCTCATTTGTCATCCTAGAAGCCTACCAAGAGCCACTCCTTGTCTAGGCTCTCTCACCCCAACAATCACACCTCACCCTCGTCAGACCGAATCCTTACAGATCCACCAACTTCTGCCTAGTTTGTCCCTAAACCACATACCTACTAGAGAGAGTCCCACTCTTATACCATATTGTGATATCCCTGAATTAACTCATAGAGGTATTGCTTGCTTTGACTCATCACATATCAAGCCTCATGATTTTATCTTTTTTTGCATATAGGCAAGCATTTATCTAGGAGGTCGCCCATCCTAGTAGTGCTCTAGCCTAGGCTCGCTTAACTTTGGAGTTCTAAAGCAAAGTTTACCGTTACGTCAAAAGACGTTTTCGTGAGTTAATTTCAGTTTTCACATATATATTACAGAATTGCTCTTCTCACATTTGATGCATAGTTTAATTCATTCCTACCTCATTTGCCATCCTAGAACCCAACTAGAAGAGGCTCCTTGTCTGGGCCTTCTAACCCCAACGACCATTCCCCGCCCTTGTTAAGTCAGGTCGTTAAAGGTCCACTAGCTTCTGCTTGGTTTGTTCCCAAACCACACACCTACTGGAAAGGGTCATACTCTAATACCATATTGTGACATCCCTAACTTAACTCATAGAGTTATTGTCCGCTTTGGCTTGTTCTTTATCAAGCTTCACAATTTTATCCTTTTTTGCATATAGGTTGGCACTTTCCTAAGGGGTTACCTATCTTAGTAGTGCTCTAGTTTAGGCTTGCTTAATTTTAAAGTTTCAAAGCAAAGCTTGCTATTATGTCAAAAGACAATTATGTGAGTTAATTCTAGTTTATATATATAGATATATGCATAAATTCCAAAATCACTCTCCACCGTTTAATGCATAGCTCGGTTCATTCCTCCTCTCTTTCATCATCTGAGAAGCCTGCCAATACTCACTCCTTGTACATGCCCTCTAGCCTCGACAACCACTCCCTACCCTCGTCGGACCAGGTTGTTACACCGAACGTCACTAAGACCCCAAAGACCCTCGCCATCCCTTTCTAGCGATAGAGGCAATAGTGGCAAGGGGAATTGACTTTCTTTTCTTCCATTTTTTGTTTTTTTAGATACTTTTTCTATTTTTACTTTATTTAATTAACATTTTAGTTAAAAATTAGAATTAATCCATGTTATCTCCACGATAGGAGAGAAAATATTATGCATTAATATAAAAGGACAACATTAGTGGAAGTACTCGATTATACTAATTTGATTGTATTTTTTGTAAGTTTTACGACTTAACTACACTTTCGTCATAAGTTTTAAGACTTCTTATACACATTAAACTACATAGCATATAGTTCTTAGGAGCATTCATCATATCATCATTAATTGCATTTGCATTGGACCGACGGTGGTAAATGAACATTAATCATGTGTACTAGGTTTACACTACATGAAGAATTCAGCCAAGGCATGAGGCATAGAGCAGGAGATTGTTAGGATGCATGGAGTAATGAAGCTCACATGTGAGGAAGAGATTATTAGGATATATAGAAACTTAACAAAGGAGCTCACACAAGAAGATGAAATTGTTAGGATATACGTGTGAATTATTTTAGTGAAATCTCACATTAGAGAATTGATAAAATGTTAAATAATTAATATATCATAATTAGCCTAGCCCATAACTTAAACTTTTGAGTAAGGGGGAGGCTAGTAGGATACACAGAGCAAACCTAACACCAAGGGGGAAGTTATTAGGACACATGTGTAAATTGTGTTAAAAAAATCCCACATCAAAGAATTGTTGGGCCAGAAAAATACTTGAATTAAGATAGAGCAAACCTAATCCTGGAGCTCACACGTGAGGGAAAATTTGTTAAGATATATGTGATAATTGTATTAAAAAAATCTCACATCAAACAATTGATGTGGTATTGAACAATTAATATATCTTATTTGGCCTAACCCATAACTCATTGGCTTAAGTTTTTTAGTGAATGTGGATCTAACTTGATATATTGATTGGTTCAAACTTGAACTCCCTCTAGGCGATCTCCTCAAGTGAAAGTATCAGACTTTTGTTGTGTACTCCCAACAATATCAATACAAATAAAGTGTATAAAAATAGTCATACAAAGGCACTCATATTCCTCTTTATTACTTGAAGTATCATAAAAGCAGCACGTAAAATGACATGGCAAACTAATAATGGATGTCTATAGCACGCTTGTTTAATTAAATGTCATCTTAACGTCTCTCATATCACTGAGTATATTATTTTGTGGATCTCACAAGATTTAACGGCCTGAATTTAGTTTTATATATATATATATATATATATCGCATTCCTTTAAATAATCTATCCAATTCTAGAAATTAATTTTCTAATGTATATACTATGGCTCTCTTCTTTCAGAGGTGCATGTGCACAACAAGGAATGTCAAAACGGGTAAGATTAGGCAATTACTTGTGAAAAGTTACTTAGTAATCATCACCAATAAGTGCATTGGAATACATAGGTTAGTGAACAAAATCGGTATAAGGACCTTTTTTTTCTGTAATTCTTTTCATATTGGAATTTTCAATCTTTGTCAAGTTATCAATCCCTTAGTAAGCTAAGTTGCCTTGCCAAGGAAAATACGGCTAAATGTGCATTTTGAAAATTGATCAGTTTTTGCAAAGTTCATAACCAAATTCATCTTATAGGCAATCAATTTTAGGTTAGATTGTTTATCAAAATTCTACAAGGTAGTAAGATTCAGCACACAACCACAAGTAAATATAGAGCAAAAGCAAGGAGGAGAATTCAGAGCACAAGTTTTTATTCCGATTCACTCTTAAATTAGGGCTAATCTAGTAAAGGATTTCTCTGTAATGCTTCTTTCAATTAACATCCAATTCTTTTAGATCTATTTGCCCAACAGCAAAGGAAGAAAATCTTGTAGATTGGAAAGATTTAGTAGGGCATTGACCCCACTAACAAATGAAATGCTTCTTTCGGAAGAATGATACTAGAAGTGCCAAAACTTATATACGGCACTCCGTTTATTGTCAAAAGTTTTTGCCAAATCATTTAAGTGTCAAATTAGAGGAAAAATGATCACACAAATGATAACGGCAACAAATTCCTACCAAAATTTATACGTGGCTTATTTTAATTAAAATTTTAATATGAGTTCACCTTCCTTTAAGAAAAACTTATCCATATGGCAATTCCACATTTTATTTTTTTTATTTTTTGTCTTTTCTCCTTCTATGCCCTCTCTGCTTCTTCGTTTTCTTCTTGTTGCCGCTAACCCCGTCACGGCGAAGCTTCTGGATTGGCTTCTCAATCACCAGGCCACTGCCACCAGAACATCACACCAGTGACCATTTTCGCCGGCTAATAGGGATCTACTTGGTAATGGCCTTGAATCATGGGCATCATCGGAAAATGGGAAGAAACTCCGGCGTCTGTGCTCATTCGCGGCTGACACCGGCAACCCAAGGACATGCCATAAAATCATAGAGAATCACATAGTTTTAGCTATCAAGGAACAAATTGATGAATCAATCCTAACTTTGAAGGTCGATTTCATGAAAATAATTTATCAGCTCTTTCAGGTAAATAATCAAACACATGCTAGAAATTTTAAAACGTAAACTTTGGACTTGATTTCAATGTACTTCTCAACCTAAACATAATATGCAAAGTCTTGAATCATCTCAAGTTTTCACAAATCAATCTTATGTTGTCACGATTTGCTCACTAAGCCTAGAATGGACATGCTCAAGCAAGAACTACTTGAGATGCGCCAAAACCTCGCTGAAGAAACCGGCGGCAAGCGCATCTTCAAGCACTTTGGGATCGAGCAGAAGCAAATTCAAAAGCTTTGCAAGCAAGAGAAGCATGAGCTCGAGGCCAAACCCTTTCGTTGTCCTCCATGCTGCCTCTAAGCCCAAAAACGATGCTGTTTTGGCCAAAATTTGATTTTTAATATAAATATTAGTTAAATAATATTAAAAACGAAAATTTAAATAAATAAATAAAAGAAAGAGTAGTATAATAGGCAAGGGAGCCTCCCCTACCTGTTGTCGCTGCCCCATCGCCGGTGGGGCAGCGACGATGGACAGCAAGGGTCGCCGACGCCTAGGCACAAGTCGGTGAGAGTCACCGGCCCTTGCCCAAGCACTGGTGACCCTAGCGGCCACAAGAAGAGGATCCCCTCCCGCTTGTCCTCTACCCTTTTTTTTTTCATTTTTAATATTATTTAATTATAATTATATAAAAATCTAATTAATGTCAAAATAGCATCGTTTTAGATTGATCTAGTCACATCAGTGCTCAAAACGACATCATTTTAGGCTTATTTGGCATGTCAGTGCTCAAACTGGCATCATTTTGGACTGATCTAGCCATGTCAACGCTCAAAACGATATCGTTTTGGGCTTATTTAGCCATTTCAGCACCCAAAACAATGTTGTTTCGAACTCAACTCGCTAAAAAAGTGCTACGTCAATATTTTGGCCGAATTTTCTCCCCGTTGGCACTTAACGGATCATTTTTCTCCGATCTTAGCATTTAAGCATACATTTTTGAACTTTTAGCACTTAAATATCCTCTCGTGCCAAATTTTAGCACTTTAAGAGTCCGCTCGTCCAATATATATATATCAGTAACTGTTCATGGGATGACACTTAAATGTCAAAGTTACGAAATGTACACTTAAGTGCCAAAATCGAAGTAAAAGGGATCAGTTAAGTATCAACGGCGAAAAATTCCGACCAAACTATCACGTGTCCATTTTTCGGCAACTTCATTTGTTGACGGAGCATTTTTTTTCAAAATAAAAAAGCCACGTGGCAATTTTAACCAAAAAAAAAATTGCCAAGTCAAACTATTTTTTTTAAATTGATTTTATTAAAAAAAAAAAAAGAGGGGGGAAGGGGGATCCGATGAGGGCTGTGTAGCCCTCGCTGTCGCCGCCACCCCCACCATCGCCGAGAAGGGCCGACAACGGTAGGCAAGGGTCGGCCGGGGTTGTCGAGCCCTAGCCGGCCTCTAGCCTAGGCCCGATGACCCCGACCGACCCTCGCCCACCGTCGTCGGCCCTTCCCGACGATAGTGGGGCGACAATGACGACGGCGGTGATGAGAGCTACATAGCCCTCGCCGGATCTCTCCCCCCCCCCCCTTCCCTCTTTTTTTTAATTTTATAATAATAATATATTTTTAATTAGTTTATATTATTTAATTAATAATTTTAAAAATCCACATCAGCGTAAAACGACATCGTTTTGGTTGATTTTTCGCCGACTCAATTTTCAGTGAGCCACATAGGCAAGAAAATTAATAAAAAATTGCCACGTAAGATTTCTAGTAGGGTTCCGACGACTTGGCACTAAAGTGATCCATTAGTTTTGAAAAATGACACTTAAGTGTACATTTTATAACTTTTGGCACTTCAGTGTCCCTTCATGCCAAGTTTTGGCACTCAAGTTGTACTTATGTCGCCCAAGCCCATACTACCAATAAAATATGTGCTCAAACTTTAAAAACTTTCTAGCGATTCAGGAGCACTACCCCTGCTCACCGCAACCCCTGTGTCATCCTATCAATGAAGAGCATAATTCACACTTGAACGTAAGATATGAGTCAATTATAGTTTTTTGTCAAACGAATTGTGCACACTAAAATATGACGTCCTGACCCTAGAGTGCCAAAACTTGGTACAATGGGACACTTAAGTGCCAAAAGTTCGGAAAAGTACACTTAAGTGTCAAGATCGGAGAAAAAATATCAATTAAGTGCCAATGGCAAGAAAATCTGGCCCAAATGCTGATGTGGCATTTTTCCTACGAGTTGAGGTCGAAGCAGTGTTGCTTTGGGTGCTGACATGGCCAAATAAACCCAAAACAACGTCATTTTAAGCAATGATGTGGCTAGATCAACCCAAAACGACACCGTTTTGGCCAAAATTTGATTTTTAATATAAATATTAATTAAATAATGCTAAAAGCAAAATTTAAAATTAAAAAAAGGGCAGCAGCGTCCCCCACCGCCTCATCGCTGGTAGGGCGGCGGCAATGGACAACGAGGGTTGCCAATGCCTGAGCGTGGGTCGGCGAGGGCCGCCCGCGCCAAGGCGAGGGCGGCCAACCCTCGCCCCAATCTAGGAGAGGGTTGCCACCCTCTCCCAGCATTTGGCAAGGGCCGTCCAACCCTCGCTATCTGTCGCCGCTGCCCCACCGGTGATGGGGCGACGACCACAAGCAGGGGAGGCTCCCCCCACCTACACTATTGCTGCCTTCTTTTTTTAATATTATTTAATTAATATTTAATTCAAAATCAAACTTTGGCCAAAACAACGTCGTTTATTATGAAGATGAGTTGACGTGGAATTCCTGCTAGCCATGTAAATGTTAAAAATTATTAAAATAAGCCACGTCAGATTTTCGACAACTTTCGCCGAAGTTGGCACTTAAGTAATCCAATTTTCAAAAAAAGTATCACTTAAGTGTATCTTTTGTAACTTTTGGCACTTAAATGTCCCATTGTGCCAAGTTTTGACACTTGGGCTGCACTTTTTCCCTAAGATACTGTATTTCTCTTTAAAAAGATTAAGAAAAAAATGGATGTTTGTGGATAAAAGTCTAAATTAACTATTTATACGCTTGAAATATTTCTTGAAAGCTCGCAAGAATTTATTAAACTGTCAACGACACTTGCTTTTAATTGTATTTCAAGTTTTTTTCATAAAAGATATTAAAAAAGATACAACCTTTTGAATTGTGTTGCGGCAATGGAGGTGGCGGCGAAATAGCGGAAAGAGCGAGAGCCACACAAGGGGCTTAAGGTTATTTCCGGTGGTTGACGACTCCTGTGTATTTATAATGAATTTAACTTGGTGGTTTATGTATGTCTATAGTTATACCACGTGCTTTTTTTTTCCGAACTACCATGTGAGACCCACATACTCCAAGGGTGCATGTGAATTAGGCTCACTAGATGATGTATATGTGAGCGCGTAAGAAAGAGATTGAATGGATGACACTACGATTTATTCATCATAGGAGGGAGAAGAGGGATAGATTGAATGACACTGTGATCTATTCGTCAAAGGGTTTTATTTCAAACTTGTGCTGCATATGCGTACATTAATGATGGGCATTGCCTCTTGAGAAATCAAATGGAGAGGGATCCCCCGGGCAAATACACCTACCAAGGGGAATGGGACACTGACATTTATTCGGATCAGGACATTCTTGAACAACCTTGCAAGGGATCCAACGAGTCACAGGTCCACGAGCCACATGTGCCGCTTGAACCCTCGTCTCCAAACCTTTCAATAAATAACATTTTTTCACAGTTAACAGTAAACTTAGACATATTACACGAATTCATGCAACTCACAATGTGTGTGAGAGAGAGAGAGAGGGAGGGAGGGAGGGAGAGATACCGCATGCAAATATGAGAAGCGCAAGTAGTACAACAATACACTTTGAACCAAACTTCGCCATCGTTCTCTTCTGGTGTGTAATCTTGTTTATGCTTCGATATAATGTCTATATGTTGTGTTGGGTCTGTTGTTTTGCAATGAGTTATATATAGGCTGAAACATTCACCTACCAATCCAGTTTCCTTGACAAGTAAATAAATTGTTGTCTATATTTTCATGCCCATTAAAAATATGTTGATGCTAGGCTAGATCTTCATCATTGAATTTCCATAAAATGAACATCGGAAGGATTTCTTTGAATTAACATCCAATTCTTTTAGATCTATTTGCCCAATAGCAAAGGAAGAAAATCTTGTAGATTGGAAAGATTTAATTGGGCATTGACCCCACTAACAAATGAAATGCTTCTTTCGGAAGAATGATACTAGAAGTGCCAAAATTTATATACGGCGCTCAATTTATTGTCAAAATTTTTTGCCGAATCACTTAACTACCAAATTAGAGAAAAAATCTCAAATGACAACGGCAACAAATTCTGCCCAAATTTATACGTGGCTTATTTTAATTACAATTTTAATATGAGTTCACCTTCCTTTAAGAAAAACTTATCCATCTGGTAATTCCACATCATATTTTTTATTTTTTTATTTTTTGTCTTTTCTCCTTCTATGCCCTCTCTGCTTCTTCGTTTTCTTCTTGTTGCAGCTAACCCCGTCACGGCGAAGCTTCTGGATTGGCTTCTCAATCACCAGGCCACCGCCGCCAAAACATCACACCAGTCACCATTTTCGCCGGCTAATAGGGATCTACTTGGTAATGGCCTTGAATCATGGGCATCATCGGAAAACTCATTCGCGGCTGACACCGGCAACCCAAGGACATGCCATAAAATCATAGAGAATCACATAGTTTTAGCTATCAAGTAACAAATTGATGAATCAATCCTAACTTTGAAGGTCGATTTCATGAAAATAATTTATCAGCTCTTTCAGGCAAATAATCAAACACATGCTAGAAATTTTAAAACGTAAACTTTGGACTTGATTTCAATGTATTTCTCAGCCTAAATATAGTATGCAAAGTCTTGAATCATCTCAAGTTTTCACAAATCAATCTTATGTTGTCACGATTTGCTCACTAAGCCTAGAATGGACATGCTCAAGCAAGAACTACTTGAGATGCGCCAAAACCTCACTGAAGAAACCGGCGGCGAGCGCATCTTCAAGTGCTTCAAGATCGAGCAGAAGCAAATTCAAAAGCTTCGCAAGCAAGAGAAGGAGCTTGAGACCAAATCCTTCCACCAATCGTCACCCTCCGATGCTGCCTCTAAGCCCAAGCCCTCCTCCTCCTTCATGTGATGTTTTAGAGCTCAAATGAAGAAATGGAGGATAAAGGGAAGAGAGAGAGGAAGATGAACATCGTTCAGCAAGAAATTTCACCATGTTTTTCTTGTGAACAATGTCGTTTTGGGTTATACAAGCAAACGAAACTAGTTAAATGATGTCATGTGGGCTATTTATGCTTATTTAGATCTCTGGCAAGCCACATCAACTAAGGAAATTAATAAAAAAAATGTCACTTTAGATTTCTGGTCAAACATATCATTTTTCAAAAAATTTGGCATTTTAATGAACCGGCAAAAAGTTTGGGCACTAAAATGATTGCCATATATAACTTATGGCACTTCCGGTGCCTTTCTCCCTGCACCTACATGTTAAACTAACTCAAGCTTTTGTCTTTTCATCTTTTATATAGCCAATTTCAGATGTATCTTTAATTAGGCTCAGGCTGATATATTATCTCCTCTTTGTATACCCTTAGCCGCTGTGAATTGTTTCCCTTCTATGCCTGAAAGAAGAAAGATAAATTTCATTCTTGGACTTGCAAGGAGCTCCCGACAGAACCTATTATCGTAATTCAATTTTGTAGAAATTAGTGAAATGACATCCACGAGGGAGTGACCGATACTTTTATCCAGGCCCGGGGTCTATAGATCCAAGATAATTATACTCATTTGACCATGTGGGACGCCCAGATGAGGCCCATATGATTAATAGTTTCGATGGAGCCGACGAGAGTGCCGTTTGAAAGGTGCATTTCTTTTGGAGGAAGCAAGTCTTGCGTACACCCAGTAGAGTCCTTTGAAAAAATGTTTGATATACTGCGTCTGGTTTGCAAAAGTGAAATATTAAGTAGCATCGCAAATCGTTTTATATGATCCACTTATTAAATGTCCACTTATAGCCTGCTAAATCACTAATGTAGATTTTAGTGTACCAGTCTTGGCATACTAAGATTGTTCTTTTATTATGCGTGCATGTCTGACAGAGCATGTACGAAAAATAAATAGTTTCAGTAGTATAACAATGAGCGTAACCAGGCATTTTCATTTATTTCCAAATTAGCATATACTTTATAATTCTAAAAGAAAAAAGTTAGGGACATTTGCCTCAATCCTACCGGACAATTTATGTGAACAAACAAGACAAAGGCACAAAAGCACTTTACCAAATTGAGGTAAGCTTGAATTTCCTTAGAATTTCATCATTTACAAAGCCCGTGCTCACTTTTTTTAAAATTTCAAGGGTTATTTTCAAAAGCATATTCGACAATTTTGAAGTCAAATGTGCGCATATCATGGAATTCAACACATGGAAACCCGAATTCTCATGCGACAACGTATGCTTAAATTGGCATTTATCTCGTGATTTACAATTGGCAGACGAGCAAAAAGCAAAAAAGCCAAAAAATCGTGTTAGAAACTCAAAGCCATGTAGGAAAATATTTACGAAGGACATTTATTCTCTAGAAAATTTCAAATAATAGTTTAAATTGGCGATATTCATCTCAAATAAGGCTCTATGCTCTTGGCCGACCAAAACTTCGCTGGCAACAAGACTCCGGCGGGCAGAGCAAGGGCAATCTCGTCAACCTGTGGTTTGCGATGCTTCTCATCCAGCTCTCTTCGGTCTTCTTCTTCCAATTTCTTACACTTCCAATCGCATGGTCCTTCGTGCAAAACAACAGCAAATGTAGAGAAGAAGCTTTTCGTTGTCGGATTCGGGATTTCATTTCCATCACGTCACCGTTGAAGCTGTGGAAAGGAGACTTCCACGGAAACGAAGTCCGCAGACGAGAAAAAGCCCGTCCCATGTCCCCCACTTTTGATCTTTGGTATTGTTGTGCTTCAGATGGAGAATTGGATGGAGGTGATTTCGCAGTGACACAAACATGCACTCGGCCTTTCACTGCATTCCATCCTTCTCTCTTCCGCCCTCCAAATTGTGGTTCGGTTCACGGACATTTCAAAAATATATTGATTTGATAAATTCAAGAAGAGTGCGTGTTACAGACCCCCGCCATTAAACACGACCAAAATGACCTGCTTCTACCTCCCGATCCCGCCAGCAACCGGAGCTATTTAGGGTTTTTTATTTTTTTCCCTTTTGAGTGATATGGTTTTGGAAAAAAGAACACGAACTGGAATTTTATAATAGCTTGCTATTCTATCTTTGATGATCGATGGTGCGCGAGTCTAAGCGCTACGAGAACTCGTAGAACCCTAGTTTCAATTTGGGGCTTCTCCAAATTGGGGTGAAGCTAAAAATTTCGCATTAAGTTGCTCCTGTTTTGGCCACCGAATTGAGTTGTCGGCTAAGATTTGCTGGCCGGTGAGCTTAGAGTCTTACTTAGGATAAAAATGGCCACTTTAATCTATTATTTTAATGTTCACGGACTCTCTTAAGACGATCCCACCTAAAGCCTTATTTGAAATTTTTATTATTATTATAGGTAGATCACTCTAAAATTATAAAAACCACGAAAAATAATTCCCCAAGTGACTTTTTATTTAGCTTAACATAGGAAATGTCTATTCAAGTAAGACATGCAGTATAAAAATTCTCCACACGATCAAGGTGTTTGACTGGCCAGAATTTGACACATAATCTAAACTTTATTCCATTAGAATAATGGGACTAGCTACAGCTTAAAACTCGGTGGATTAGGGGGTGGGAAGTCTTCGCCACAAATGCACTTCCCGTCCACACAGCGGGAAGGGTAGCCTTGGCACACCTGAGTGTAGTTGATCATGCGTGGACACCAGAAATCGCCTCTCGTTTCCACCGTCGGCATCATCGGACCATCGTTGTATAGAATATCTCAATAAACATTCACGGAAAACTGCGTGACGCAATAGACGATGGAATCGTTCAAAATACAGACAGATTGGACAAGAAATTCCGATGAACGTACCAAGTGCAAGAGCTGAGAGCATGACACGGAAGACAAGCTTGGACGAAGGTAGTTTCTCCATCTTGACCTCCATGCTTGAATGGCAAAAGCGTTCAAGCGTATTTTGCGGGATCTTTGGATTTATAAAAGCCTTGTCATTAAAACCCTATTAAATATGGCAATCGAGGTATATTAAATTACCTAACAAGTGAATCTCAGCTTTCTGACCAAAACAAAGTCTCGGCTTTATTTACTTGCTATATCTTCGTAATTCGTTCAATTTGACCCCTTGAGTAACCGTATAAGAATGCCTGTTCTAAAGAAGAAAAACTGCAACTCCTTAGTATAACCATATAGAATTTTATCTACGCCCTTATCGTGTAATTCAAATTAGCAGATAAAATCCACCCGACTATGGCCAAAGTGCAATTCATGAAATGTTAATTTATGATTCATTCAATTTGTTGTAGGTTAACACATGAAGTTAGGGAGAAGTACCAAAAAAATCATAAATATATTATATTAGTACCAATTCAGTCTTAAACATTTCAATTAAACAAATTTAGTCATAAACATTTTTCGCACTGATATCAATTCAGTCCATATGGCCAATTTATGCCGGAAGTTGCTTATGAGGACGGTAGCAATGTGACAGCTCAAGCGACGGTGCGCGGGGAGGAGGGATGGCGGTGCGTCCGCGCCTCGGTCCTCGGACGTGCGCAAAGGGGGTCACATGTCTCTTGCCTGGGGGGAGAGTCCCACATCGCCTAGGAGGGAGTTCTGGGCTGGTTCATAAGGCTGGGGTGGCCTCAACCTGTCAAGACGCGTTTTGTGAGGTGGGATCTCACAGAAACAAATCCGTGAGCTGCGGCGAAGCGGACAATATCTTGGCAGGCGGCACTCCGGGCCCTGGGAGGGCTAGCTGGCGTGTCCCACAGTGTCCTTACAAATGGTATCAGAGCCGACTCCCGACCGTGTGTAAGGCCACAGCGAGGACCCTGTGCCCGAAGGGGGGGAGAATGTGACGGCCCGAGCGACGGTGCGCGAGGAGGAGGGATGGCGGTGCGTCCGCGCCTCGGTCCTCGGACGTGCGCAAGGGAGGGGGTCACATATCTCTTGCCTAGGGGGGAGTCCCACATCGCCTAGAGAGGGAGTCCTGGGATGGTTTATAAGGCTGGGATCCCTCTTCCCTGAGTAACGCGTTTTAAAGCCGTGCGGGTCTCGGCCCAAAGCGGACAATATTACTCAGCGAGCCCCAGGTCCTTACAAATGGTATCAAAGCCGACTCCCGACCGCGTGTGGGGCTACAGCGGGGACGCTGTGCCCGAAGGGGGGGAGAACGTGACAGCCCAAGCGACGGTGCGCGGGGAGGAGGGATGGCGGTGCGTCCGTGCCTCGGTCCTCGGACGTGCGCAAAGGGGGTCACATGTCTCTTGCCTGGGGGGAGAGTCCCACATCGCCTAGGAGGGAGTTCTGGGCTGGTTCATAAGGCTGGGGTGGCCTCAACCTGTCAAGACGCGTCTTGTGAGGTGGGATCTCACAGAAACAAATCCGTGAGCTGTGGCGAAGCGGACAATATCTTGGCAGGCGGCACTCCGGGCCCTGGGAGGGCTAGCTGGCGTGTCCCACAGTGTCCTTACAAATGGTATCAGAGCCGACTCCCGACCGCGTGTAAGGCCACAGCGAGGACCCTGTGCCCGAAGGGGGGGAGAATGTGACAGCCCAAGCGACGGTGCGCGAGGAGGAGGGATGGCGGTGCGTCCGCGCCTCGGTCCTCGGACGTGCGCAAGGGAGGGGGTCACATGTCTCTTGCCTAGGGGGGGAGTCCCACATCGCCTAGAGAGGGAGTCTTGAGATGATTTATAAGGCTGGGATCCCTCTTCCCTGAGTAACGCGTTTTAAAGCCGTGCGGGTCTCGATCCAAAGCGGACAATATTACTCAGCGAGCCCCAGGTCCTTACAAGCAATCTTACATAGCATGACTAGCGTTGACATAAATAAATTTTCTAATTTTTAATATTTTTAAAAAAATTATATTTTCCTTTTTTCTATTTTCTCTTTTCTTTTTTTTCTTTTTTCTTTTCTTGTACACTATTGGCCAACGAGGTCACCGGTTGACCTTTGCTAGTCACAAACAAGGGCTAGCAATGCTCAACTAGTCTAAGTGAGGGCCCCTACGCCCTTGTCAGCCATAAGCAAGGGTTGTTGTGCCCAAACCAGCCTATGGTTGGCAACCTCATGGGCCAAGAGGGTAAAGAAAAAGAAAAAAGAAAGAAAAGAAAAGTGAAAAAATCTGAAAAATATTTAAAAATTTTCATGTCAACGCCAATCGTACAACGTAAGACCACCAGAGTCTACGTCAATAATTTCTAACCTAAATTAAACGGATAGATTGAATCAGTACCAATATGAAAAGATTTAAAAATAAATTGAGTCAATTAAAGAGTTTAGGATTAAATTACTACCAATGAATAGGTTTAGGACTTTTTTATACTTTTCCCCGTGAAGTTTTTTCAAGATAGACTTATGTTGACAACGACCGCGACGATGATATAGAAGAAAAGCCAACGCAAGATGATTGCGTGAGAAAAGAGAGGGACGTACCGGAAGCAGTCACCAGGTGAAAACCATCAAGCTTGGAGCCCTCTCCATTTGTGAGGTCTCCCGCGATGACAGATAAAAAGTCTCTTGCAATTAAATAATTTCTGAGCACCCATGCTCTGTACAGCTTCTATTTGCATTTATAGAATCAAAGGAGAGACACATAGAGTAGCAAACATATGTCTTTCAAAGTAAGTCATATGAGTAACATATGGAATGAAACTTAAGGAATAAGACTCATAAAAAATCCTAATAGATTAAAATGCACATATATTATAAAAAGGAACATTGAGTACAAATATCCACGTTAGGCCGATCGGCCACATAACCTAAATTGGTGACATGGACTAAACTAATACTAATGTGAAAAAGTTTAAAATTAAATTAGTCAAATGAAAAGGTTTAAGACTGAATTAATAATAATGTAATAAGTTCAAGAATTTCCTGATACTTTTCCGTTTCCATTTTCTTTTCTTTTGGGATGGTAATAATTGACAATTTTCTCAAATGCTACCAACCTTGCTTGAAAATAAATATATAAGACAATATAATTTGGTGCTTGCACACATGTAAAAAGACGGTGGGGAAAAATCCAATCATTCATTGAACGCTGTCATGAGATTTTATTTCAAACTTGTGCTGCATTTGCCAACATCAGATCATGGAACCCTAGGCTTCACTTGTTTACTCTTGTTGGCTCTCGTAACACCCGAGGGAGGATAACTGCAAACAGAGGTTGAGGGGCGTAGGACACTGGCAATATCTTGGATCTCCACAATCTTGGACAGTTTTGCACGGATGACTCACATTTCTTGCTTCCACACTCGTCTCCCAACCTGCCAATCAATGATCTTTTCGCAGTCAACATTCACTGTAACTTAGAGAGAGAGAGAGAGAGAGACCGAATGCAAATACGAGGAGGATGAGCAGCGTAATAGACTTCGAACAAAACTTCGCCATTGCTCTCTGTTGATGAAATTGCAACACTCGACATGATTCTGCTAGTAACTTCTCTTGTTTATGCTCTGATGTTAGCGTTTGGATGTGGTGTTGGGTATCTCACAACGAGTTATATATAGGCTCAAGCCCCATCATCGTATTGCCATAAAAGGAACATCGAAAAGGATTTCATACTTCTTAATGCAGTAATTAATCTTGCCATAAACGTCAAAATCAGTTGTTTTCTGGTTGATTTGCTCAAGAAAGGAATAAAATCTTATTTAAGACCAAAGTTTTGGTAGGGCAATGAGTGAGTTTCGTCTCTTTATGCTTTCTAGCAAGTTAGTTTGGAGGGAAGTTATCAGATTGTGGATCAATTTCCCCCCAATGCATGTATCCAATTTCATATATTTTTGCGTTTTAAATTACAATAAAATAGTTATACGAAGGCACTCACCTGTTACAACAATTATATCAACTTATATATGCATGGATACATGCAAGGACCCCTCTTTCTGGAATGCACGACACGCAATAGAAACAGTCCACAAAATTAGCATATAAAATGACATCACAAACTTATATTTGTTGTTGAATATGACACTTATTTAATTTAATTTAATGCCTTCTTAGAGTCCACCACATCACTAAATATATCGATTGTGTGTATTCCCCTCGATTTAACGGTCTAATTTAGTATGTCTAAATTCATTGCAGAAATTAGAACAAAATTAGTACATATAGATACAGTCAACTGCATCACTAAATATATCTTCATCCCTGCAGGAAGTGCCACTGCCTTGGTTTCAGCATCCGCTTTTACGCCAGTGATGTCCAACGTCGCTCCCACCTGAGGAACCAGAAGATGTTCCAACCACTGAAGAAGAACAAGAAAAGGAAACTGAATTTCAAGAAGAACCGGATGAAGATTAAGGGGAAGAAGAAAGATCGGCGCGATCCAAAGAAAGGACGATGAACTCCCACTGAATGCAGTACAACACCACCTGTCTCCTACGGAAGAAATCGGCACTGTTCCTAGTGAAACAGTCACTGACCGACAGCCCGAGACCCAAGAAGGACCAATGGAGAAGACGAAATGTGATGACGACGACCGTGAATACTTCCTGTTCGAACCAACCAAATATCTTCCTCTCGATCCATCATTCGAATCCTCTCCGTTTCTCTTTACTAAACACGAAAATCATTTCCTGTCCCTTCTCTCTCGAGACCAGTAGCCAATCATTTTGTTGATTTCATTATCTGGAAAGCATAGCATATTCATCTCCAAGATGTTTGGACGTTCCTCTCTAAATTGCTTCCGCACTCCTCAAGATGAAATATATCTGCATGCTGTAGCCTAGTTTTACTCAATTTTTTCCAACTCGAGACAGCTTCATCTTCACTATTGAAAAGTGTGATTACACTGTCACCGCCGAATGCCTCATTGAACTCATTCATCCTATTAGCCAATTTGAACGAATCTTTGTCAACCTATTGACACTTAAATTTTAGATAACTAGGAGTTATAGGTTCCTGGTCTAGTATGATCTGGTCCCACCTAAGAACCAAGAACTAGATTGAGAGAACCAATTCCCATTTTTTGAGACTATGGACTAGACCAACGAGTCTCGGAACCAAGAACCAGACCGGTCCAATTCCAATGTACAAAAGCGCATTACCTTGCCATTGGTACAACCAAAGAGCCATGAGGCGAGAGGGAAAGGTTGACCAACGAAGGGGGAGGCGAGGTTGTGACGGGGAATATCACTAAGTATATTATGTCTATAACATGGCAAACTAATAATGGATGTCTATAACACACTTGTTTAATTTAATGTCTTCTTGCCGTCTATCATATCATTAAATATATTATTTTGTGGATCTCAAAAAGATTTAACGGCCTGAATTTAGTTTAATATACATCTATTGCATTCCTTTAAATAATCTTATCCAATTCTTTAAATTAATTTTCTAATGTATCTACTGTTGCTCTCTTCCTTTGGAGGTGCATAGGTAATTACTTGTGAAAAGTTACTTAATAGTCATCACCAATAAGTGCATTTCGATACATAAGGTTAGCGTATTAAACCAATATAAGGACCTTTTTTTCTGTAATTCTTTTCATATTGGAAATTTCAATCTTTGTCAAATTATCACTCCCTTATTAATCTAAGTTTCCTTGCCAGGGAAAATATGACTAAATTTGCATTTTGAACATTGATCAAGTTTTGCAAAGTTCATAACCAAATTCATCTTATAGGTAGTCAATGTTAGGCTAGGCAATGGTTTATCAAAATACTACAAGATAGTAAGATTCAGCACACAATCACAAAGATATATAAAGTAAAAGCAAGAAGGAGAATTCGAAGCATAAGGTTTTATTCCAATTCACCTGGTAGAGGATTTCTCTCCAATTATCACCTCGTGCATCTCTGTTTTATCCATCAATTACTAAAAAATATGATATAAGGGAAAAGAACAGCTCAAATGCCAAAACTTATCACATGAAAACACTTAAGTGCCAAAACTTATGAAAAGTACTCTCGAGTGCCATTTTTTAAAAAGATTAGATTACTTAAGTGGGCATGCATGGTAACAACTAATTATGTTGCTGGGAATAATTGATTCTATTCCTGGGAATAATCGATTCTGTTCTTTTGTTCCTAGGAACGGATTTGGAACAGAAATGCGTTTGGTAAATTTTTTGTTCCCATGAACAAATTTGTTCTAGGGAATAAATTTGGAGTAGAATCAAGAAGCAAAAAAAAATTGCTTCTCAATCCCAGGAACAACTTCAAGAATTAGTTTTTTTTCCCTTTCTTTTTTTTCTCTTCTCTTACTCTTTCCTTTTCTTCTTCCTCTCTCAGCCTACTGCCACCCTATTGCCACCCACCAACCACCGTCGCCGGCACCGGCCACCGCCAGCAAGTAGCTAGGCAAGGTTCGGTGAGCTCGCCAGAGGCTCACCTAGCACCAATGAGCTCAGCCTCGCAAATCTGGGTGAGGTTGAGCCTCACCCAGCCCGACGAGGGTCGGCCTTGCCCAATATGGGTGAGACTTGCCTCGCCAGGCCATCGGGAGCCTCAACCTCGCCAAGCGGCGTGCAGGTTGGCCTCACTCAGCCATGGCGAGGCTGACCTCATGCCACCTGGACGAGGCAACCGTCGCCGGTGGCTTGGCGAGGCTCGGCCTTGCCCAAATCTGTGAGGTCGAGCTCGCCGAACCTCGCCTAGCCAGTCGTCGGCCATCGCCGACAGCAATGGAGGCAGGGAAAAATAAAAAAGATAAAGATAAAAAAAAAAGAAGAAATATATATTTAAATCATTAAAAAATTAAAAAAATATATTTTGGACTAGAAATTCTAAGGTTTACCAAATGTATTTCTATCCCGGGAATAAAAATTTTAAGCAATTACCAAAATGTCTTCAAATGCTCAAAAATTGTATACGGGAACATATCAAAAGGAATCATTTCTGAGCAGAAATTATTCCCGGGAACAGAAATATTACTATGCACACCCTTAAGTGCCAATTCTAGCGAAGGTCGCCGGAAGTCTGCCGCTTATTTTAATAATTTCTAACATTTACGTGGCTTGTCAGAATTTCATGTCAACTCACCTTCACCAAAAGCGATACTATTTTGGCCAAAGTTTGATTTTTAATATAAATATTAATTAAATAATATTAAAAAAAAAAAACAGAGAGCAGCAACAACATAGGCAAGGGAGCCTCCCCTGCTTGTTGTCGCCGCCCCATCGCCGATAGGGCGGCGACAATGGACAGCGAGGGTCGCCGACACCTGGTTGTAGGTCAGCGAGAGTCACCGGCCCTTGCTCAAGCGCCAATGACCCTGACGGCCACAGGCAAAGAAGCCCCTCCTGCCAATCTTCTGCCCTTTTTTAAAAAAAATTAATTTCATTTTTAATATTATTTAATTAATAATTATATAAAAATTTAATTAAGGTCAAAATAGCGTCGTTTTGGATGGATCTAGCCACGTTGGCACTCAAAACGACATCATTTTGGGCTTATTTGGCCATGCTCGCACCCGAAACAACATCGTTTTGGACTAATATAGCCATGTCAATACTCAAAACGACGTCGTTTTGAGCTTATTTGGCCATTTCAGCACCCACAACGATGTTATTTCAACCTCAACTCACTGAAAAAGTGTTACGTTAACAATTTGGCCAGATTTTCTCCCCGTTAGCACTTAACTTATCGTTTTTTCTCCGATCTTGGCATTTAAGTATATCTTTCTAAACTTTTGGCACTTCAGTATCCCCTCGTGCCAAGTTTTGGCACTTCAAGAATACGCTCGCCCAAGATATATATCAGTAACTATTCATGGGCCCAAGCCCATACTACCAATAAAATATGACTACCAATAAAATATGTGCTCAAACTTTAAAAACTCTCTAGCGACTTAGGGGCACTACCCCTACTCCTCGCAACCCCTATGTCATCCTATCAATGAAGAGCATAATTCACACCCAAACGTAAGATATGACTCAATCATAGTTTTTTGTCAAACGAATTTTGCACACTAAAATATGACATCCGGACCCTAGAGTGCCAAAACTTAGCACAATGAGATACTTAAGTGACAAAAGTTCAAAAAAGTATACTTAAATGCCAAGATCGGAGCAAAAATTATCAATTAAATGCCAACAGTGAGAAAATCCGGCTAAAATGCTGACATGGCATTTTTTCGATGAGTTGAGGTCGAAACAATGTCGTTTTAAGTGCTGACATAGTCAAATAAGCCCAAAATGGTGTCATTTTGAGCTCTGATGGGGCTAAATCAACCCAAAATGATGGCGTTTTGACCAAAGTTTGATTTTTAATATAAATATTAATTAAATAATATTAAGATCGAAATTTAATAAATAAATAAATAAGGCAAGAGCATCCCCCGCCGCCCGATCATCAGTGGGGCAACAGCAATGGACAGCGAGGGTCGCCGACACCTGGGCGCGAGTCTGTGAGGGTCGACAACGCTTGGGCGAGGGTAGCTACCCTCGCCCCGATCTGGGAAAGGGTCACCAACCCGCGCCCAGGCATCGACGACCACAGGTGGGGGAGGCTCCCCCATCTATGCTATTGCTACCTTCTTTTTTTCTAATATTATTTAATTAATATTTATATTAAAAATTAAACTTTGGCCAAAACAACGTCGTTTTTTTGTGAATATGAGTTGACGTAGAATTCCAGTTAGCCACGTAAATGTTACAAATAATTAAAATAAGCAACATCGGATTTCCAGCGATCTTCGTCGAAGTTTGTACTTAAGTTATCAAATTTTCAAAAAAAATAGCACTTAAGTGTATCTTTTGTAACTTTTGGCACTTAAATGTCCCATTGTGCCAAGTTTCGACACTTGAGCTGTACTTTTGCCCTGAGATATTATGTTTCTCTTTAAAAAGATCAAGAAAAAAATGGATGTTCGTGGATAAAAGTCTAAATTAACTATTTATACACTTGAAATATTTCTTGAAAGCTCGCAAGAATTTATTAAACTGTCAACGACACTTGCTTTTAATTGTATTTCAATTTTTTTTCACAAAAGATATTGAAGAAGATACACCCTTTTGAATTGAGTTGCGGCAATGAAGGTGGCGGCGAAGTAGCGGAAAGAGCGAGAACCAGACAAGGGGTTTAAGGTTGTTTCCGGTGGTTGACGACTCCCGTGTTTTTATAATGAATTTAAGTTGGTGGTTTATGTATGTCTATAGTTATACCACGTGCTTTTTTTTTCCAAACTACCATGTGAGACCCACGCACTCCAAAGGTGCATGTGAATTAGGCTTACTAAATGATGAATATTTGAGCGAGAGAGACATTGAATGGATGACACTGTGATTTATTCATCATAGGGTTTTATTTCAAGCTTGTGCTGCATATGCGTACATTAATGATGGGCATTGCCTCTCAAGAAATCCAATGGAGGAGGATCCCCTGGGCAAAAACATCTGCCAAGGGGGATGAGACACTGACAGTTATTTGGATCAGGACAATCTCGAACAACCTTGCAAGGGATCCAACGAGTCACAGGTCCACGAGCCACACGTGCCGCTTGAACCCTCGTCTCCAAACCTTTCAATAAATAACATTTTTTCACATTTGACAGTAAACTTAGACTTATTTCACGAATTCAGGCAACTCATAATTGTGTGTGTGTGAGAGAAGAGGGATAGAGAGATACCACATGCAAGTATGAGAAGCGCAAGTAGTACAACAATACACTTTGAACGGAACTTCGCCATCGCTCTCTTCTAGTGCGTAATCTTGTTTATGCTTCAATAGAATGTCTGTATATTGTGTTGGGGCTGTTGTTTCACAATGAGTTATATATGGGCTGAACCATTCACCTGCGAATCTAGCTTCATTGACTAGTAAATTAATTTTTGTCTAAATTTTCGTGCCCATTAAATTATGTCCATGCTAGGCTAGATCTTCATCATTGAGTTTCCATAAAATTAACATCGGAAGGATTTCTTTCAATTAAGAGCTTTCACTGCTTTTATATCTTTTTGCCCAACACCAAAAGAAGAAAATCTTATAGGATGGAAAGATTTAGTAAGACACTAAAATTTGTATACGGTGCTTACTTTAATACCAAAAGTTTTTGCCGGATCATTAAGTGCTAAAACGGTGAAAAAATGATCACTTAAATGCCAACGACAAGAAATTTCAGCCAAAATCATTTTTTATTAAAATTTTAATACAAGTTCACATTTAATTAAGAAAATCCGATCCATGTGGCAATTCCATGTCTTTCTTTATTTTTTCTATTTTTTTTCTTTTCTCCTACGCAGATCTTCGTTTTCTTCTTGTTGCGATCAACTCATCATGCCAATGCTTCTGGATTTGCTTCTCAATCACCAAACTACCGTCACCAAAAACATCAGGGCGGTCACCATTTTCTCCGCCAGCTAATAGGGATCTAACGATAACGGCCTTGAATCGTGGGCATCACTGGAAAATGGGTAGAAACTCCGATGCACTCATCTGCAACCGATACCGGGATTT